>OY720441.1:107299392-107484481 GCA_963082915.1 Dolichopus griseipennis | reverse complement strand
TTTATTGTGAATGAAGCCGTATAGATTTCCGGTTTCACTATTTAGACTCAGACCATTAAGAACTATCAGTGAAGTGAGTGAAAACGAAAATAGTTGTCATTCGAACTATTCTAATATACAACTAATAACGCAAAATAATAATATAAATATCATATCACCAAATATGGCACAAGGTGGTTTAAATTTAACAGGTCACGATTTAATTAAAGAAGCTCGAGCTGTACCAGTGTTAACAAGTGACAACACTTTCGAGTTATCACACTTTTTAAGCGAAGTAGATACCATAATAGGGTTAACCCCAGACCCTACAGCAAAAGCGTATCTACTAAACATCTAGACAACAAAAATACAAGGCAGAGCGGCAATATCTATTAGGAGGTTAGAAACAGCAACTTGGGACCAGATAAAAGAACAACTGATAAAATCATTTGGAGTCCAAGAATCCTATTTGAAATTGAAAGAGCAAGCAGATGCTATCAAATATTTTAATGTAAGTCAATACTATAATGAATTATTAAAAATATTAGATGAGCTTAACCTTAAATATAAGTTAGATCCTAATACTTTATTAGAGTTTAATACGGCAAACAATGAGCAAAGTATATTAGAAAAATTTTTAAATAAATTACCACAAGCTGATAATATGTATTTAAGAATTAAAAATGTTTCTACTTTAGAAGAAGCATATTATGAGCTCGTACAACCTGGAATCTCGAGTAATAGTAGTTCAAATAATATTAGGGTTACAATTAGTAGGAATACTAACAACATTAATAATTATAATAATGGTAATACAATAATTCAAATAATCGTGGTTTTTATAATAGAAGTAATAACAATAATTTTATTAATAATAACAGTGTAAACAATCGTAGTTTTTTTAATAATAACGGAAACAATGAATATAGATCTAACTTGGTATGAGTTAGACGGTTGTTATACCGTTGGTATAACAATAAAAATAATATGAATCCTAGAAATAATCTTAATCCTAGTCAACAGACTAGAAATACTAATAGATCACAACGTATTAATGGTTATGAACCCATGGATATTGACCTAAATAATATTGAAAATTACCATAACCGAAATAGAAATAAATATAGGAAGAAAAATAGTAATAGACAAAATGAAAGTGAAAATACAGAGCTAGAAAATTTTCAAGTAATACCTCAAATATTTTATTACTCATAGTGCAACTTACAGTTGAAAATAAAAAAATCGATTGTTTAATCGATACTGGGGCTGCTACATCAATTATAGATGATAGCATTTTTCAAGCAAATAAATTTTCCAAACTAAAAACACCTCCCAAATTAATTACGTTATCAGGAAACAGGGAAATAAAATACGAAATAATAACTAAAACATCATCAGAATTCAATGAAAATTACACTATGTCTTGGAAAATTTTTGACTTAAAACATAAAAATTTCGATGCCATTCTTGGGCAAAATGTTCTTACTCCAATGGGTGCTAAAATCGGTCTGTTAGAAAAAACTCTCCAAATTAATGAAGTTAAAATTAAATTTAAGAACAGTTATCCTCATAAAGAGATTTTCCAATTGGAAACCGTTCAAATGAACCATTCGGATACAATTAATAATTTAAAATCAGAATATATGAATCCGGAAGAATTAAAATATTTAAAATTGATAGTATCTAAAAATAGCAATCTTTTCTAAAAAGAGGGTGATAACCTCACACATATAACAGATGTGAAACATCAGATTATAACAGAAAATTCACATCCAATTTATTCAAAAATTTACCATTTTTCCAAAGTTCATGAAATTGAAGTAGAAAAACAAGTTAAAGAAATGTTAGAACAAGGGATAGTTTAACCAAGTAATTCACCTTACAATTCTCCAATTTGGGTGATTCCTAAGAAAACTGATAATTCTGGGAAACCCAAATGGAGAGTCGTGGTAGATTATAAGAAATTGAACGAGATCACAATTAGTGATAAATTCCCTATACCCAATATGGATTGCCTTTTTGACAAATTGGGTAGAGCTCAATACTTTACCACTTTAGATTTGGCAAAAGGGTTCCATCAAATTTTAGTTGATGAGAAAGATAGATGCAAAACTGCTTTTTCAACCCCCCAAGGACATTACGAATTTCTACGAATGCCATTTGGGTTGAAAATGCACCTGCAACCTTTCAACGCTTAATGAATTATTTATTGAGAGATTTAATAAATAAAATATGTGTGGTCTATCTTGACGACATATTAATCTTTTCTACCTCACTTCAAGAACATTTAGAAGCAATTCAAATTATTTTTGAAAAATTACGAAATTATAATTTAAAAATTCAAATAGATAAATGCAATTTCTTTTGCAAGCAAACGGAATATTTAGGGCATAGCCTTACTCCGGAAGTTATTAAACCCAATGAGAACAAAGTCAAAATTATTAAAGATCTTAAACTCCCTAATACAAGGAAACAAATAAAAAGCTTCTTGGGTATAACTGCATATTACCGTAAGTTTATAAAAGATTATGCTGCGGTAGCCAAACCCATGACAATTTATTTAAAAAAAGATAAAAAAATAAATATTAAAGATCAAAATTATATGTTATCCTTTGAACAATTAAAGGAGCTTATAACCAATTATCCTACACTGAGGTCTTATCTCAAGATGGTCATCCTATCTGCTTTTCAAGTAGAACTCTAAATGAACAAGAGACCCGGTATTCAACCATAGAGAAAGAACTTCTGGCTATAATATGGGCGACAAAATATTTCTGCCCGTACTTATATGGCACGAAGTTTACCTAACTTGGTTACATTAACTGAAGGAACCTAACTCTAAGTTACGAAACTTAGGTATCGAAAATTTGGACGACCATATTCCAATTGAAGATCATATCGTTAATAAATATTACACCCAAATCTACCTTGTCAAAAATAAAAATAGTGAAATAAAACGCCTATATAATAAATATACTCACATTTTTATTGAAGAAAATGACTTAAATAACAATAATTATCTTAACGATTTCTTACGTAGTAAAATAAAAAAAGGATGTATTGGAATCTTCTCGGAATTAGAAGAAAGTAAATACAATTTATTACAACAAAAACTAATTGAATTATTTAGTAATAATAACAAAATATAATTTTTTAAATGTACAATTAAAGCTATGGATTTATTGAATGAAAATAAAGTATTAGAAATAATAGAAAAAATCCATTCTGAATCAAATCACAGAGGGATTATTGAAAATTTTAACGAAATTAAGTAGATATAATATGTATGTTCTAGCGCAGGAAGTGACGTCACATAACAATTTTTACTATAATTAACGTAAATGAAATAATCATATCAGTTCTTGTGGTTACTTAATTTTGAATTTTTTCTGTTATAAGTGTTGTGGTTAATATTCTGTCTGCTAGACTATTTATCATATCAGTTCTTGTGGTTACAATTATTTTAAATTTTTTCTGTTATAAGTTTTGTGGTTAACTTTTAGATTATCTATTAAATTATATTCTAACTTAAAAATATGTTTGTGGTTATATTTTTCTAGAAATTTCTCTTTTTAATTAAATGTTTATCATATTATCATAATTGTCAAAAACTAAATTTTTGAATTAACTTTTGACTATATTATAAGAAATAAAAAAGAAATAACAAATAAAAATAAAATTAAATTTGTGTAAAATTGTATTTAAAATTAGATTAGAATTAATTTTTAAACCAAAATTTATCTTGAATTATGGAATTAAAAAATATTCTAGTATATGAAATTAGCAACATATGTTTGGTGGTTAAGATAATGTAAGTATAAAAATTTTCTTCGTTATGTACTTTTGGAACCTAAAAATAAGTTTGTGGCAAATTTTCTAAGTAAATATTTAGTGTATTATCATAATGGTTAAATATAAAAAAATTAAATTTTTTGATAAAACAAATTTATTTAAATATTTTTTAAATAAATAGCCAAGCAATAAATTTTAAAATTTATAAAACTGCTGCATCAGTTGCTGACAAGATTAACGAAATTGTCAAAAAATTATTGGAGGAGGGTGAAAGTAAGTATTAAAAAAATTTTTCTATATATATTATTTGAAATATATTAAAATTTTCTAATCCCTTTTTTATTTTAGAAGCAACAATATTAGTGGAGGGAAATATTGGTGCCGGCAAATCGTATTTCCTCGAGAACTTTTTTCAAGGAAGACCTGAGTGCACTGTTTTATATCCACAGATGGAGAAAATGTGCGATTTTCGTGGAGAAAATATGCTGCAGAAGTATGTTGACCATCCACTAAAGTATGCAGAGAGTTTTCAGTCTCTGATACTGAACATCACACTCAAACAAATGATTAGAACGATTCCGACTGCACTAAAAATAATGGAAAGATCCGTTTTTAGTGTATTTAATATATTTACCAAAAACTTAAAAGAAAACCATCATCTAACTCCAGTACAATTCAATGTGCTGGATGAATGGTATAATTTTTCAGTGCAGATGATAAAAACATGTCGTCTGCTACCTGAATACATCATATACCTAAGATCTTCTCCAGAGTTTTGCTGTAAACAAATTAAAAAGCGAAATACACTGGAGGAGGAAGGTATATCAATAGAATATTTGCGGCAGATTCATCAGAAACATGAGGAATTATTCAATTATGGAGCGAATTATAAAGGAATGCACATAATTGTGATAGATGTTGAAGAGCTGCAAAAAAGCGAAAAGGATGAGGAGTTAGAAATTATAACTGAAGCAGATGAGGAAGATGAGCAAGATGAAGAAGATGATGAGCTATATGGACCAACAGAAACTAAAATCCTGAAAAAAGAAAAACCTGAAAAACGATTTTCAAGACCATCGGATATGTATACAAAGGTAAAAAAAAACAAAAAAATCAAAAAATGTTATATATTTCAATAAATTTTTTTTTTCTATTTCAGATTCATGGTTCAGTGCAACAGTTCAAAAAGTGTTTATTAGATGTCTGTGATGGTATGGAGCGAGAGCAGATGGTAAAAATCCTGCCAGAAAACATTAATAATTTGGAAAATAATTTAATGGGACAATATTTAAAACATCTATCATCAGAGTTGCTGGATGAAGATGGAGCAAAAACTTGAATAATAATTATATAATTTATTGTAGATGTAAAAACAAAAGATAAAAATAAAAAAAATTAAAAAAGCTTATTTTAAAAAAAAAAAAACCAATTTCTATTTCAGATTCCCTCCTTTGCTTAAAAAGAAAATATAAATAATAAAACATTTTTTTTGTTATTATTATTATTATAATAAATAATTTATATTACATAATAAAAACGTTTTTTTTTTTATTTATAACAATTAGATAATTTTATTCAAAACAGCTGTGAGAGGTTGATATTTAAAAAATCTGTCATGCAACATTAAACAATATGCTGTGGTATTTTCAGGTATTTTCTTTGAAGACTTGAATTCAATTTTTACATCAATAGGTCCAGTTTTTAAAATTTCATCCTGATGTTGACAATCTATAACAAAGATTGCCCCAAATGCTTTAAAGTTGTCCCAATTTAAAAGCGATTCAATTATATTATGAGAATAATAAGTTTTTCGAAAATTCATATACATCATAAATAATGTTGAAAAGCGATTTCTGCCAAAATGTAAATCTAAATTTTCATGTGGATAATATTCTGAATTTAGATGAACTTTTAAATTAATCAAATCACAATGATCAAAATGTGTTATATTTTTATCAACCTTATTTTTTTTATTTGTTTGTAGAGCAAATACAATAAAACGAGGTTTTTCAAGTTGTGTAGTTGTTTTAACATGCCACCAATGATGTTCACTATTAGATGGTAAATCTGGATAAGTGTAAAGATCCCAACTTCTAAAAACTATTGGAATAGATAAACCTTTATTGATTGATTGATATAAACTTATTTTCTCATTATCAGATAATTGAATATGAGGTATTTTCCATTGCAGTTTTGTTATATTAATTTTCACTTTTTCTATAGTATCACTCGTTATTATAGCATTGTTATCATCTGATGAACGAATTAGAATTAATTCATGATTAGCATTTGGTATTAATTTATTATAATCTTCAGCAAAACCCAATAATTTATTTAATGGTATATTAAAATTAAAAAATAGTTTTTTAATTTCAATGTTATCAATCGGCGACCAACTGGATGAATATAACATATCACTTTCATTCTTATTTAATGAAATATAATTTTTAAGCGTTGATGTGATACCAACACTTCTATTAAAATCAATTTCTTGTCCATTTAAATTATAACTAATACTATTAAACAGGAAAGCAGCACAATTATTTGAAAATTCAGTTTTTGTTGGGACATTACCCTCAGCAGTTGTTGCAATAGTTCCTTCAATATATAAAAAACTCTCAGATGGAAGAACATTAATATTCTGATTTTGTATAGTTATTGTAATAGTATCACCATTATTAAAATTGTTATTATTTGGTGAATATGTATGATATTGTTTTCTTATAATTCTGTCATCAGAAGCAGGTTCTTTAAATATATTTAACATTTTAATTTTAAGCCAATTGACTTTAAAAATAGTTTATTTTCAAATGTTAAAGGTTTTGATTTCCTTTTATACTGTTTCTCTTCAACAATCTGTGTGTGATTAATAAAATTTCTATTTTGATCTGAGTATTTATAGACCAAATTATCATTATTATTTTTATTATTATTGTTATTATTATTATTATTGTAAATTATCATGATAATCTTTTTAAATGTAAACGTAAAGTAATAGTTTCACCCCTAAAATTTATTAAATTTCCGTCTTGATCCAATAATTTCAGTGTAATGTTGTTTATATGTTGAATAGTCACAGGTAAATAAATAACATTGTGTGGTGTTTCTATTATTTTATAACCTGGACTAACGTTAATTGAAAATTCATGAAGAATATGCGCTGACTTATTATTAATGTATGTCCCACCAATAATATTACATTCTATACGTATAATATTGATTCTATTAATGTTAACATATTGATTAGATTCATGAAGAGTTTTGGATTGTAATATTTTTTTACTAAAACCTAATACTTCCCTAAGTGAGTTTGGTTTTGTAAAATCGATATCTTCTGAAGAAAAAATTTCTACTTTCATTGTATTATTATTTGCTTTCAATGAAATATCTATATCATTTAAAATATTTGAATTTATATATTGATCAATATCATCAATTTCATAAGATCCAATCGGAAGTTCAATTATTTGATCTCCTATATAGAACTTATTATTACTATGATCTATATTTGCAATTGAGTAATAAGTTTGAAAATCTACTAATCCGCACACATATTCCCGAAAATCTACTAATCCGCACACATATTCCCCCTTTAAATCTATTGTTGGGAAATATTCAGTATGAATAATTGATTGTTTGCTGTTAAAAGTTAATGTTAACGACATGATGTGTAAAATAAAACTAATCTTATTTTATAATAGTTATTTTTATTTATTTATTTCAAAAAAAACATTCATTACAATGCAATAAAAATTTTAAACATAAATGTCCACAATTATATTTATTATTTTTTTGAAAGTCTTTAGTATTATATAATATATTATTACCTAAATATTTAACAAGTTCTTTGGGTGGTTTTAAATCACCATAACTATTAAAATATATTATTATATTATTTTTTTTCCAATAAGCTACCCAATGTGTGCCATTTCCAGATGAATCATCCAAATTTACTATACCACATTCAATTTCTCTAGGTTTTCCTTTTGGTAAGGTATTTCGCATAAAAGTACCACGAAAATTTGTTATATTCTTTGAAAAATTAATTAAATCGATATTTGATAATGCTCTTTTAGGTAGCTTTTTTAAAAGTTTTTTGAAGAATTATATGGTTTTAAATACAATCCATACCCTTTTTTATAAGGTTTTAAATATAAACCTTTACCAATAGCAATAGCCTCCATTGATTTATTATGCCTTTTATTTTCCTCCAATTCTTTTCTAGCATTAGATGCACTATTAATTGCTTTTGCAATACCAGCAGCGCCACCAGATAATGCACCAATAGCAGATAAACCAGATAAAATAGGTATCAAAAAAGGTAAAACTCCACCTATTTTCGGTATTGGAAGAACTCTAGGAATTTTCATTGATTTTGATTTATTTTTAATTATTTTTTTTGCTGCTAATAAACCAATTTTTATTGAGTCATTTAAATTATTTGTAGAAGCTTTTTTCAAAACTCTTTTCGCCTCGTTAACAGCATTTTTGAATATTTTTAGATTATTTTTAAAATTTTTTCTCTCATTTTGTTTATTTTTCATTTTCCTTTTTTTAATACCCATACCAAATTTTGCTTTTGTTTTCATAGTGTTAAAGACTAAAAATGAATTTAAACGTTCGTTAATTGTTGAGTCCGGTGCTTTAAATCTTATCCAAGCTTTATTATGCAATATTTTATCAGCAATATTTCGATTTTCAATATCTTTATATTTATTGTAAGCTATATCATGCTCTTTACAAGCCTCATCTAATTGATTAACACCACGATCACCTCTACTTAAACGTTTTTCAAGTTTAGTACCAGGTCCACAATAATTATAACCAGGTAAATGTAGTTCAAATGGCAAATTATTAATTAATGAATTTACTAAACCTTTTCCTCCAATAGTTTTATTACAATTAACTGAATTTGTTTTATATGTTATCATTTTTATATTCTATTTTCAAATGAATATCAATAGCATAGATTCACTGTTTATATACATATAAAACATCTTTTTCTGTTAATACTAAATTTAGTAATAAAGATGAAGTTTGTAAAGCAACACCACAACCTTAAAATTAAAAATTTTGACAAAACTGCTAATAATGAAAAAGAGATTCAAAAACATGGTCCATTATTACCAAATAGTATAAGATGTCTTATCGTTGGACCATCAAATTGTGGCAAAACAAACTTACTATTGAGCATGTTATTTGATCCAAATGGTTTAAAATTCGAAAATATATATATATATTCAAAATCTTTACATCAACCAAAATATAAATATTTAAAAAAAGCGATTAAACCAATTAAAGGTTTGGGTTACTATGAATATTCGAATAATACAGATATAATAAAGCCAAATGAAGCAAAAAATAATTCTTTGTTTATATTTGATGATGTTGCTTGTGATAAGCAAAATAATATCCGTGACTATTTTTGTATGGGCCGTCACAATGGTATTGACAGCTTTTATTTATGTCAATCTTATACACATATTCCAAAACACTTAGTGCGAGACAATGCCAGTTTTATAATTATATTTAAACAAGATGATTTAAATATGAGGCATATCTATAACGATCATATTAATTCAGAAATGTCGTATAAAAAATTTCAAGAAATATGTCAAATATGTTGGAAAGAACCATTTGGTTTTGTAATTATTGATAAAAATAAAGATCTTTTTAAGGGACGCTACCGAAAGGGGTTTAATTACTTTATTGTTCTATAAATATATTGTAAAAAATGAAAAAAATATTAATCTGCATTCATACATAAAACAAGTAACACCTAAAGACCAGTAATAAACGGACCAGTAATAAACCGATCAGTAATAAACCGACCGGTAATAAACCGATCAGTAATAAACCGACCGGTAATAAACCGACCGGTAATAAACCGATCAGTAATAAACCATATACATATATATTAAAATGAATATTAACAAGAAGAAGGAATTGATTAAAGCTCGCGAGGCTCTAAGAAAAAAATATATAATGCTTAAAACAGGAAAAGAAGAAGAGATTGGAAGATTAGAGGAAACTTTTAAACCAATTACAGAACCACTTAAAAAAGTTATTAATATTGTAAAAGACGGAATAACTAATGATTCAGAGCCGAAGATAAAGAAAAAGGAAAAAAAAAATATTGTTTTAAAAAGGGAATATGATAATGATGATGATCATCAAAAGGAAAAAAAAAATATTCTTTTAAAAAGGGAATATGATAGTGATGATGATCATGATAGCAATAATATTGATGGTATTGATGACTTTACTTTAAAATATAATGAAAATAATGATACATTATTTCCAAGTACTAAAACTTCAACACCAATGCCTAGTAGAAAAAAAAATAAACTCAATGAAAATAATAATGATGTTATTATAACTAATTTTTTAAATAATTCAAAATATGATAAATCATACGGTCCGTATTATGATATGGAAAGTAATAGTCTAAAGTTGGGTAATTCAAAATTTCATGTTAATGAATCTAATCAAAATATTATACTTAACGATAATGAAATATATGAAGGTACCATAGGATTACATGAATTAATATTCATGAAAAATCCTAAAAATTATAATAATGCAGATTTAGAACAATATCGAAATATTTTATTGAAAACTAATGCTCATATGATTCATTATAATCCTAACACACAAATAAAAGGAAATAGAAGTTTTAAATATAAAAATATTATTCGAAAATTATTTCCATCTCAATATAATACGCGATCGAAAAACCAATCAAGTAATATTAGTAGTGAAGGAAAAGGAATAGATATAATGAAAAATTTATATGATTTAAAATCTTATTCAAATAAAAATATAGATTATGTGTACTACAATGATCCAAATGAATTAGTTGAAAGATTAAAGTTATTAAAAAGCTCCCAAATGGCTGGTGATAATAATCATAATAATGAAATATTATCTATTATTGAAGAATTAAGAGAAGATGGTATTATTGTATAAAAAAGTATTATTTAAATTTTTTGTTATTCATTCACATCATGAGTAGAAGACAAGTTGTTAACGAATTACATAAACCAGCTCGTAAAAATTTCAAAAGGCGGCATGTTATTATTAAAGGCTTTGATGATCTTTGGCAAGCAGATTTAGTGGAAATGATACCATATAGTAAAGAAAATAACGGTTATCATTATTTACTTACTGTTATAGATACATTTTCAATTTATAATAAAAGTGCTGTTAATGTAATGAATGCTTTTAAAAATATTTAAAAATCAAAACGTATACCAAAAAATTTACAAACTGATAGTGGAAAGGAATTTTTTAATAAAAATTTTCAAATCTTAATGAAAAAATATAATATAAATCATTATAATACATATAGCTTCTATTGTTGAACATTATAATACATATTAAAAGCTTCTATTGTTGAACGTTTTAATAGAACACTAAAAGAAAAAATGTGGAAAGAGTTCAGTTTTAATGGTAATTATAAATGGTTAAATTTATTGAAAAAACTTTTAGATGATTATAATAATACCAAACATGGAACAATTAAGAAAAAGCCTAACGAAGTTAATAAAACAAATGAAAAAGAAA
Organism: Dolichopus griseipennis; assembly: GCA_963082915.1. Classification (NCBI taxonomy): domain Eukaryota; kingdom Metazoa; phylum Arthropoda; class Insecta; order Diptera; family Dolichopodidae; genus Dolichopus; species Dolichopus griseipennis. The sequence continues at coordinate 107,473,144 of OY720441.1, read as the reverse complement.
TTTTATCAACAATTTATAATCGAGTGAAAATAATTGAACCAAAAATTCCTAAATTTAAAATTGATGATTTGGTTCGCATTAGTAAATATAAGCATATATTTTTTTTTCTTAAGAAATAGTCATATGGTATGTTTGTTTATATTTTCTTAAATCTATTACATTAAAGTTTGACTTAAAACTAGTATCTTGAACAATTATCTCTTCTATTTCACCATTACTAAGTATTCTTTCTGTAAAAGTATCTTTATATTCTAAACAATTTATTTGAAGCGATTTTGTTTTGAATGTAGCATTATATTCACAACGTATTTTTATTTCATCTGCAACTTTGTTGTTAGGTATCTCAAATTTAAAATGTCTGTAAAAAACCCTTTCACTTTCAAAAATTCCACCAGTTTCCAACTCCTTACTTATTAAATTTTTTCGAAAGCCTTCTATAGCTTCATCAACACTAACATAATAAGTTTCATACTCTGGTATAGTAACAATTTTTTCATTATCTTCACCTTCAACTAAAACATTATTTGGTGTAGTTTCTGTTTTTGGTGTTGTTATTGTGCTCGTAATTGTTGTTGATTTTATAGCTTCTGGTGAAGCCACGTGCTTTAATAATCGCATAGACAAATTAATTTGTATTGTTTCATTTGACGGTAAAACAACATTAAAATTAAGAGATTCTTTATTTTCAGCATTTAATTCAATGTCAATCGCTTTACCTAATGAATATTGAATTATGGCACACAAAACTAAATTTATAAAAAATTTCTGACTTTTTTTTTTTCTTTCTATATACAGATATCAATTTTAAAAAGAGACTTGTATTATTTGAAAATTGCATTTCTATTTATAGTAATTCAAATTTTATAAGACAATACATTTAATGAAATATAAATAAACACTTCTAATAAAAAAAAATTGTGGTAAGTGGTATAAAACAAAGAAAAGTATTTCATAATACTATAAAAAAGTTATTCGATATCTATAAGACAATTTAAATAAATATAAATAGCCCTTACTGATAAAAAAAAAAAAAACATGTGGTAAGCAGTATAAAATAAAGATAAGTATTTCATAACACTATAAAAAGTTTCTAGTAAATTTGTGGTTACCTTTGTTTTATTAGTTAGTTAAAAGAACTATAACAAAAAAAAATAATTTGATATAGTAAAAATATAGTATAAAAACAAGTAAAAGTAAGAATTGGAATTTATCCATAACCGGTATTTTATTCATTAATAACATAAAAAAATGAATTTAAATTTCGTAGTCCAATTAATAGCAGAGGTTTTATATAGAAATAAAGAAAATAATTTTCTGTATAAAGAACATCTAGAATAAATTCAAGATTTCTATAATCGTTTAACACGAGAGTACATAAATGTGGACATGGTGAAATCAAAACATGGGAAACATTATACAAATTGCTGTTGGGCATCTGATTTCGCAACTGCAGGTCCTGATACCTGTGGTTGTGTTTCATTTCACAATCAATATGAGAGAATTATAGAATTATTAAGATTATTTTATGCAAAATATTATTGAAATAAAACTTATTTGAAAAATTAAATTTTTGTTTTACTTCTTACCATAGATACCTACTTCAACTTTTTTTCTTCACACAAGAAATTATGATAAGAAAAGTAATTACGAAAAATAATAATATGACCTATATTATAAAATATTAAATTACTCAACAACCTTGGACTTGAAAAAATGTTATATTATTTTTTTTTTTTTTGCTTCTAGTTTATTATAGAGTTCATTGACAACATAAAAAATTCAACTGATAAGAGCGCAGTGTGTTTATATATTATTTAATATACAAAATGAGTGGGCGACTATGACTTGAAAAAAAAATTTTTTATTTACTATTTTATTTAACTGATAAGCGCGTAGTATATTTATATTTGGTTTTGTTTAGTTTTTAAACACTCAGAAAAAAAAATGAATTATTCTCATTTTTTATTTAAAGCTAAATAGAAACAATGAAGTTGGAATTATGATGGTGTAAAATTTTGTATTTTTGCTGTTTGAGTCTATTTAATTAACATTAGGAATTATATTAAAAATAATTATTAATTAATAAATAAATGTCTAATTTAGGAACAAAAGTAATAGGCGATCAGCAATAAAAACAACAAAATATATATTTCTTTATTTAATTTAAATTTATTAAACAATTTTTTATAAGTGTATTTATAAAACACTGATATTGTACAATTATCATATTTTGTTGTTTACTATATGACTGCATATCAAAAAAAAAATTTTTTTTGTTTTATTGAAATTTAAAGGAATCATACATGTATGCTGTAATTATTTCTTATGAGGCAATTCTGTATTATACAGAATACTGTAATTATTTCAAAACTAAATTTCTGTAATGTGAGAAAAAAGTAATAGGAGCTCAGTTGTAATAAAAACACATGAAAACATTTTTTCTTTTAAAGAATACAATTTATTATTATTAGATAATAATTTTTTTGTTTTATTGAAATTTAAAGGAATCATACATGTATGCTGTAATTATTTCTTATGAGGCAATTCTGTATTATACAGAATACTGTAATTATTTCAAACCTAAATTTCTGTAATGTGAGAACCTAAATTTCTGTAATGTGAGAAAAAAGTAATAGGAGCTCAGTTGTAATAAAAACACATGAAAACATTTTTTCTTTTAAAGAATACAATTTATTATTATTAGATAATACTTATAAAAATATAGATGTTTGGAAATTAAAGTTTTTTATTATTATACAATTTTTATATAATGCCAAATTCTAATTCCACTGTTTTCGCCAGATGTTCTATCACTTTCAAGAACATATTTCCTGTGTTCAATTCATCAAGAACATCGGTACTTATTTTATCATACCGTTTAGGTAGAAAAAGTTTCAGGTTTCCTTCCAAGACGAGAACCACACTTGTTCCATATTTAGTTTCCATCAGGGGGAGGGGTAGTAGATAGAGTTGTAAGTTAGTGGAGGGGATGAAGTTGAATTGTTAGTTGAAATTGAGGAAGGAATTAGGAAAATGGAAATGTAATTCGGTATATATATATAGATAATTTAGGTAGTAATCTGTTCTTTAGAACCATATCGAAGTTCTTTGTACCTTTGGAATTATTTTGAAGTTTTTTTTAGAAAGCAAATTCTTTGAAACCATGACAAAGTTGAAAGCTGAAAATTTTTAGATATCCTATAGTATTTAGGAAATGAATTTATTTCACTGATAAGAGAATAAAATTTTAAAATTTAGAATTTTGTTTTGCTGTTTTGATTATTTTATAGTTTAAATGGATGAATAATGAGTGTTTGTGTGTATATTTCCATCACCATTACAAAATATTAACATTGTACCCTAAAAAATTGTACGATTTTAAAATTGAAAAATAAAAAACTTGTGGTTTTAATTTAAAAGTTTCTTATCAGTTAAAAAAAACAGAACATTAGAAAAAGAATTTCTTATCTGTATTAATAATATATAATATTCAAATATTTCGAAAACAGAAAATACAAGAAATTAACTTGAAGGTTCTTAATTAAAATTATTTAAATTGTAAAATAAAAATCTGAAATGACGTCAGGGGATTCCTATTGTTAATTTTAAAAAGAAAAAACAAAATATATTGGTATTACAAAGTTTTTTTTATTTATTTTTTAAAGTTTTTCGATATTTATAATTATTTTCTTTAAATTTTTTTACGATTTTAGCTAATCGCAATAACGATATTTTAAAAAATTTGGTTGAATTATGTGTAACCAAATCCATCCATTTATCATCTTGATCTTCTTTGAGTGAATTAAATTGAATTAGTGTTGACTCAGCATAATTCCTCAGAAACTTAATAAGATTCTTAATTTCCTTTTTGTATTTCTTTCTAAACTTTATTTTATTTTGTAAATAAAATTTATTAAACATATGAATTGTTCTTGCGAACTCCATTGTTTGGTTAAAACTAATAATAGCTAATTTATCTAAATAAAATATGAAAGTAGCAAGTGTTAACTAAATCTTCTGTGGGTAGGAGTGCTAGGGTGCAGATAAAATCAATTAGGTAATTTGTTATTAAAGCTACAATTAATAAGATAATTCTGTTTCAAAATTAATTTCATCATCTTTTCTTGTGTAACTTTAATATACTCATTAAATAATTCTATATTGAACTTTATTGATGTATGCTTTTTTAAACAGTTTTCCAATAATTTAATAATTTGTTCTTTTGAATTATTTAAGAACTCTTGTGGTAAAAGTAGTTCTTCCTTCTCGTTTTCCAAAATATACTCTTCAACGCGTTCATTGAAAGAACTTTTAACACATTTCAAATATTTTTGTATAAAGACTCCAGCATTCTTTTTATGTTTGAATGTACGTGTATGATAAGACCATTCCTTTAATGGTACATCAATCATACAATCATAACATTTTCTTGTTGGAATAGCAATGTTACGATCATTTTTGTCGTTTAGCCATTTTAAATAAAAAATTATTATTTGATTTATTGAAAATTTATTTATTACTGATTTTTTAAAATACATGTTCTATTCTTATATAGGTTTTTTTTATTGTATAGTTACTCTATTTACATAAAAAAAAAAAAAAAAAAAAAAAAAAATATTTATGGTTTGTGGTTTTAATTTTGCTTAGTCATTAGAAATAGTATCATAGATCTCTTTAGTTTTAAATTCCATTTTTTCTAATCTTTGATTTATAAAATACATTGGGTTTTTTATTTCAAATTGTAATGATTCTTTTAAATCATTAATAGTTTTATCTAACAATGTTGTTAATTTACTATCCATTCTATCTATATCATCTTTAAATTTTTCTTTTAATTCCTTCAAAATTCTTTCAAAAGTATTTATTTTTTGTCTTTCTATTTGAATAAGATTTTTCATATTGATTTCTAGTATTTCTTTATAAAATAAAATTTGCTCATCAACGTATTGTTTTGTTGCCGCATCATTATTTGCATCTGGATTTTTTATATTTTTCAATTGTTTATTGTCTACATCAAAATCACCAGTAGAATATAACTTGAATCCAATCCCAGGTTCACCTTTAATAGCAGTATTTGGTTTTCTTCTTAAACCGTCACGTCCGAATTTGTCAACAGGCATTTTGATCCTCATTGATAATTACAAGGTATTAATTAATTTAAATAAACCATAATAAATATTGAATAATTTTATTTTTCTTATTTCTTTTTTTATTTCCTATAATATCATCTAAAGTTAATTCAAAAATTTAGTTTTTGGCAATTATGATAATATGATAAACATTTAATTAAAAAGAGAAATTTCTAGAAAAATATAACCACAAAACTTATAACAGAAAAAATTTAAAATAATTGTAACCACAAGAACTGATATGATAAATAGTCTAGCAGACAGAATATTAACCACAACACTTATAACAGAAAAAATTCAAAATTAAGTAACCACAAGAACTGATATGATTATTTCATTTACGTTAATTATAGTAAAAATTGTTATGTGACGTCACTTCCTGCGCTAGAACATACATATTATATCTACTAAATTAGGAAATCATACTTTTATCCAAAAATTAAAGAAATATTAAATAAGTATATAAATAATTACGACATATGCAATCTCGCTAAATATGATCGTAAACCCGTAAAGTACAAGTTCGAGATAAGCGAAACTCTAAACTATCCAAATGACATTATCTGTGGTGACGTTTTCTATTGTTACAAGTTAACATTTCTAACCACGTCTGATAAATTTTCAAAACATTTTATGGTTCAACAACTACCCGATAGGAATGCATTAACCATTATAAACCTTATAGGAACTCGATTCGCAATACTAGGAAGACCAAATAAACTCGTGTTCGATAATGAATTCAATAATCTCAATATTAAAGATTTCTGTAGAGAAGAAGGTATAGAAGTACATTTTACTTCACCAAGATCTAATACAGGAAATTCTGATATTTTATAAATCGTTATATAACACAACCCAAATAGACTAAAATTAAAAGCAAACTAGAGGGAAACAAAATGTTAGATAATAATAATCGAAATATACATCCAATTATAATTAAAAGAAATTATAAATTTATTACAGGTAATCCAAGAATCAATAACCATGATGATAAAAATAATTTTACAACTCTTATTTTGATCAAAACTGAAGCAACGTTTACCTTAGAAAAGTTAGAGACGGAATCCGGTTATACCATAATTGAACAAGAAAATATCTCAATAGTAGAAAGCTATATCAAACTTCTTCATATAGTCGATTTAGAAGAAATTGAATATACAATCAACTTGATTGATAAATATATAAACACTTCATATAAATTGACGGAAGATGAAATTATTTTAAAGTTCTTGAATACCCAAATGTCAAAAACTTAACATAATTTTAAGACATTGATACCTTATAGACATAAAAGAGCATTAGCTAGAGTTGGAGGCTCATTTCTTAAATGGATATTTGGTACAAAGGACGAGGAAGACAAGGCTGTCATAGTAGAACATTTAAAAACTATAGAACAAAATAATCATAATGTAATATCAAGTAGTAATAACCAAATAAAAATTAATAATGATATTCAAAACAATATTAAAATCTTACAAAAAAAGTATAAATAAAAATCAATTTACAATAGATAAACTTTTAAATAACATTTCACTAAATAACAAAAACATTACTAAACAACTAAAATACTTACAAATACTGACATATAATAACCTTCTAAATCAAGAAATCGAAAAAATTCAAGAGAACGTAGTATTTTCTAAACAAAGTATTATGAGTAGATCTATCTTAACACCTGAAGAAATAGATTTTTATGATATAGATATTCTTAAAATACAAGAAATTAAAAGTTCTTTCGTAATAATGAGTAGTAAATTAGTTTTTATACTAGAGATTCCAGTAAGAAGCGAAGAAAACGCAATTAAATATAAAATATTCGCTGTACCAAATTCTAATTCGGAAGTAATTGATATAGAAAACCGATATCATATTATTTAGAAATAAAACATATTATCTTAATCAAGAAAGATACTTTAATAAACTACAATTAACTTCAACTTGTATTTCAAATCTTTTTATAAAATCATTTAAAAACTGTACTAAAGTTATTGAAAGTAATGTTAAAACTGTAGTAATTGATCAAGGAATTGTATTAGTTAAAAATGCACAAAAACTCAACAAATAATTGTAATAACATCTTGTATTCATTGAATAAAAACTATATAATAATTTTCTATTTGTTCTATTGAAATTAATAACTTTAAATATTCAAATAAAAATAAAGAATTCAAACATAACATTGTAATACCGAATTACATTACAGTTGAAAATATAAATCACACTATGAAATCAGAAAACTTATATTTCAAACAAATTGAAAACAATAATAAAATAAAAGAAATAAATTTTGAAAAAAAAATTAATAAAATTATAATCCAAATTAATTCTATTTTTGCAATAATTATAATTTTAGTTGTAATCATCATTATATACTATCAAATAAAATCAAGAAAAGAAATCAAATAAGTGATCTAAATATAAATAAAACTAAATATTTTGTTCAGGAGTACAAACATCCTAAGGATGGGGAAGTCATATATCCATCTAACGAAATCTTGAACAAGATCATTCATGCAAATTCTTAGAACCAGAATTCATAAATTTCATTATCAAAACATAATTTCAATTTTTTAAATACTTAATACGAAATTTTCCTTAATATAAATTTCCAAACAAATATATTTTAATTATCTTCATTACGTAATAAATAACAATTATAGGTCTCCTGACCTAACGCAACAAATATAAATTTTTTTTTTATTATTCAAGTACTCAAATATTAAACTAAGTTGAACGATTTTATACTAGATCATATTTCATTAAAAAAAAAAAAAAAATGAAATGTTAATGAACTTTGTTATATGACTTAGTTTTTTTTTCATTCTAAATATGTTGTAATTTCGTTTTGGAACCAAACATTTGACATTTATTTAAGTGTCAAATTACAACAAAAATAAATTCTTTTTCTTCTTGTGTGTTGCAATATCGGAAACCGATGTTAAGTATATTATTGATTATTAATATATTTTTTTGTATTAAGCAATTTGTATTTTTTTTTTAGGGTAAATAATGAAAAATAAAAAAAGATAATATAATTAATAATAATTTTGTTTTGTAATTTTAAAAAGAAATTAATTTTAAAATTTATATGGAAAACTTTCTTTTATAATTTAGTCTAAGTTTAACCATTCTTTAAAACGGTCTTGAAAATAAAAATCAATAAATTGTTTAATATAAAAGTTGTGTTTTTATTTAAATCATATTTTATTTTCATTTTTTCACAATATATTGTTAAGTAAGCAAAATGCATACATCTATTTAAACAGTCAATTTATAAACTGTACTTTTAAATTTTAATTGCATTCCTTAAAATGCATTACTGTACTTTAACTATCAAATTTCGTAAACGCTAATTTACGAAAATAACAAAACAAAAAACCAAACTTGATTATAATCGTATGATTCTAATCAAGTTAAATATTGTCATGTATTAGAATTTTGCTTGCGTAGTATTTTATCCATTCAAACATAAAATTCCCCGGCGGATTGGGGCTTAGAAACATCCACAGTAAGGAATGCTTGGGGTACGAGTCCTCTAAAATCCAACGGAAATCCAGAAGCGACTGATCCAGAATGGACGGCTCTCTGGTCTGCGTCGGTTCCCCAAAGGGGCGGCAGTTAAAATACCTGGTAGTAGGTATAAAATACAAAATATAACAATATAAAATAATGAACACAAATAAAGATAAAAATATGGTAGGGATATCTACCAAAATGTCGGCAGAGACCACGGCTGCCGGCGAGGGCTTGGCTAATTCCACAAAGGGATTAGTTAAGTCGCCAGTGGTTAAAAATGTATCTACGTTCAACGCAGCCGACCCTTTTAAAAAGGGCGGTTTAGTGGGAAGATCACCACCTGTAGTTGAAAAAAAAACCAGTGACAAAGCGGGAATCCAGGCTAATGTCACTAGAAATATTACTGGTTCGAATTTAATAAAAATTATGTCTAACGATGACGGTCAGAATAAACCCCTAGACGTGGGTATTACAGTAGAGAAACAGTTTCATTTAAGAATAAGTGAACTAGAGAAGATGTGTAGCGACTTAATGAGTCAGATTCACACTCTAACCGAAGAAAATAAAATGCTAAAGAAAAAGCAATTAACTAAAAGTGCAGTAGAATACTGTACAGATGAAGAAGAACTAACTCGGGAAACCGAGTGGATTGTAAAACGTACAGGGAAAAAAAGAAAAGCGGAGCACTCACCAGAAATACACAAAGAAAATAGTGTAGAAAAATTAAAGGTGATTAAACCAAAAATTTCAATTGATAAACCCATACTTACAAGAAAAAACAAACCTCCTCCGGTTATCTTAAGTAATGTTGTAGAATACCCCAAAGTTAATAAAATACTGAAAGATGTACAAATTAACTATAAAATAAATATGATGAATAACCATCAACTGAAGATTAATGTTGAAAAAGAAGGGGAATACAGAGAACTAACAAAATTCATAAATGAAGCTAATTTAGAATGGCATACTTATGAAAACAAGTTGACCAGGCCAATTAAAGTTATGGCTAGGAACTTGCATCCTTCATGCGATCCCGAAGATATAAAGCAAGAGCTTAAATGTAAGGGTTTTAAAATCATTGAAGTTGTTAACAAAAGAAAAAAAATTAAAAAGAATGAGGAGGAAACTATAGTTAAACTACCTCTTTTTATGTTAACATTTGAAAATACTGAGGACATTGATAAGATTTATAAAATAGAGTTTATTCAGCACATGAGAGTGAAAATTGAAGCTCTGAAAAAAACAAATCTGATTCCTCAGTGTAAAAAATGTCAAAGATATGGTCACACACAAAAATTTTGCCAGCGTCTAGCTAAATGTGTAAAATGTGCAGGGTCACATCTATCAACGAATTGTGACAAAGACAAAAAGGTTACGCCGAAGTGTGCTAACTGCCTTGAGGCACACCCTGCAAACTATAGGGGGTGCGTAGTTGCAAAAGAATTACAAAAGAGAAAAAAAAAAAGTAATCCAAACATACCAAAGAAGGTGCGTCGAATTCACCTAACCCTAAATCTAGAAGCTTAAATCCTAGCAGGGTCATCGACGGTTTGTTGTATGCCCAAGTATCACAAAATGGAGCAAAAGAACCTATTAGTGCAACAAAACAGAACAATGTAGCATTAGAAAAATCAGCTGAAAAAATAATAAAACGCACTAACGTTAGGAATATAACTCATAGCACAAATAGCATTCATAAACCTAACACTAAAGCTGATAATAACATTTTAATGCAGATGATGCAAAATTTGTTAAATTTAATGAACGATATCTCTAAAAGAATAACCAATTTAGAAAACAATTCTAGCAAAAGCTATAGTAGTACTCCGAGAAAATTTCTAAATAATGGCCCAAAATAAAATTAGTATTGCTACATGGAACGCAAACGGCGTACTAAATAAAAAACTAGCATTAGAGCTATTTCTCAAAACTAAAAACATTGATGTGTGTCTCCTATCAGAAACTTATATGACAAGACAGTCAAAATTAAAAATAATAGGTTTCACATATTATAATGCGACACACCCTAGTAATAAGCCGCGAGGAGGTAGTGCAATTTTGGTGAAAAACTCTTTACTGCATCACGAAGAGTTTAAAATAGAAACTGATGAATTTCAACTTTCTGTAATACGTGTTAAGTCCCTTAAACAGGATTTAAACATTGGGGCTTTATATTGCCCTCCTAAATATAATTTAAAGAATATGATCCTTAAAGACCTCTTGAACCGACTTGGGGATAGGTTCATCCTTGGAGGTGACTACAATGCCAAACATATCGATTGGGGTTCAAGACTTACCTCAACAAGAGGAAGAGAGCTAAGGAAAGCTATTAGAGAGTTGGGTTGCTATTTTCATTCTACAGGCGAACCAACTTATTGGCCTACTGATACAAATAAAACTCCTGATCTACTGGATTTTTTCATAACAAAAAAAATATCTCCAAATTTTATTAGCCTAGAAAATAATGAGGATTTAGACTCAGACCATTCGGCTGTCGTACTAAACCTGCATGAAAAAATTGTTAAGAAACAAAATAAGCCTACACTTGTTAATAAATCAACAAATTGGTTCAACTTTAAACAAGAGATAGAAAATAATATAAATTTAAGGGTTAAAATAACAACTAAAGATGAAATAGATTTAGCAATTGAAAATCTTAATAAAATTGTCCAAAATGCTGCATGGAATAATACAAAAGAATGTACATACATGACAGCAGGACCTAATTATCCTAGAGATATATTAAATATGATTAAACTAAAGAGAAGAGCTAGACGAAGATGGCATGAAACACGTGACCCAGCTGATAAAACTGTGTTGAATAGAATAACGCAGAATCTTAAAAGAAGAATTCTTGAAATAAAAAACAAATCATATGAAAAATATGTTGAGAATTTATCAGCTAAAAAAGAAAGAAATTACTCTTTGTGGAAAGCAACAAAGAGTTTGAAAAAACCTGTAGTGCCAGTCCCACCAATTCGGAAAATGGATGGTAAATGGGCAAAAAATAATAAAGAAAAAGCCGAAACATTCGCAGATCACCTGGAAGAAATTTTTCGGCCCAATGAAATAGAGTCAGACCTCTACATTGAAAATGATTTCAGAAGAGAAGAAAATGCCATTGAACTAATTACTCATATAGAAATGGTTGAAGAAATTAAAGCTCTGAAGTCAAAAAAAGCACCAGGTTTCGATCTAATTACTGCAGACATTCTAAAACAACTCCCGAAAAAAGGGATAACAATGTTAACATATATTATGAATGCTATGTTAAGCTAAAATTATGTACCTAATGTTTGGAAGGTGGCAGAAATAATTATGATACTTAAGCCAGGAAAGCCTCCAAACGAAACAAAGTCTTATAGACCTATCTCTCTGTTACCAATTATGTCAAAACTCTTTGAGAAACTGTTATTAAAAAGGTTGAAACCTATAATAAAAAATAGAAAACTAATTCCAAACTATCAATTTGGTTTTAGAGAAAAACACTCTACTGTTGACCAAGTACATAGAATTACTGATATAATTGAGAAAGCTCTAGAAGAAAAACAAATATGCTCTACAATATTTCTAGACGTAGCACAAGCATTTGATAAAGTTTGGCACGAAGGCTTAATTTATAAGTTGCGGAAACTAATACCTAAAAAATATGTAGATATACTCTCATCATACTTAACTGATAGCCTGTTTAGAATTAAACAGGATGAAGAGTACACTGAGAGAAATTAAAGCGGGTGTGCCTCAAGGAAGTATCTTGGGTCCAATATTTTTTTTTTTTTTTTTTTTTTTTTTTTTTACTTTATTTTTTTTTTTTCAATACAATTCTTTAATTATTTTTTTTTGGATTTTCTTATATCTTACTACGACATTTTCTTTTTTTATTTATTAACTGTGATATAAACAAAACATAAAGTTTTGGTATAAAACATAACAGAAAATTCCATATTTAATAAAACAAGTAAAAGTTACTTACAATCTAAAGGATACATATATATATGTATATTAATAAATATATACAATTATTCTATAACATAACATAATAAAAATTATGTTATGTGTAATTCACTCCTGCGTTATTCTGTCCACTTGTGAGGGATTGTTTCTCAATAAATACTTTAGTTTTTTTACAAAGAGATCTAAATTTGAACACTCCTTTAAATCCAATGGTAGATTGTTATAAATCCTTATAGCTGACGAAAGGCAGCTGTTGCGTGATAACTCAGTTCTTGATTTGGTATGGTTTAGGTTGTTTAACTTCCGGGTATTATAATTGTGGACACAACTTCTTTTAGTAATTTGAATTGCTTTTTTATAAATTCCTTTTTCCAGTTTGAAATTTAGTTTAGCTTTTTCCAAAACAATGATTTGAGATAACTTCAGGTAACCCGTACGCTTAAAAATTACATCTGTTGGGGTAAGCCAATTAAATTTATGCAAACATTTTATCGCCTTGTTTATTATGATTCCAATTTTATCTTTCAGCCAAGTGGAACAGCTAGACCAATTACATATATTATATCTAATGTGTGAAATAATATGAGAATGATATAGACTGTTAGCAGATTGCCTATTCAGTATAATTCCACTTCTTTTGATAGCACCCAACAAAGGCACAATTTTTTTTTCTAGTTTAATAATATGATCTTCCCATTTCAACTTCTCATCAATTACAACACCTAGGTATTTATAATAAGTAACTCTTTCAACTTCAATCTTATTTACTAGCAGTTTTGGATTTATATCAACTTTATTTCTGATTTTATATACTATATATTTTGTTTTTTCAGCATTTATAGTTAATTTATTACCTTTAAGCCAATTATTGTATCTCCACAAATCTGCATTTATTACTCTTTCTAATTCATCACAATTTTTGGCACTGTAAATAAGTAAAGTATCATCGGCGAAGATCTTATATTCAGCTAGTAAATTCGCATACTGGATATTATGAATATAGAGCAGATATAATGTAGGACCTAACACTGACCCTTGAGGAACACCAATATTTATTGTAATCTGATTACTCAGTACTCCATTAATTTTCGTAATAGTTTTTCTATTTTTAAGGTATGAGTTAAGTAGATCCTGAGCTGCTCCCCGTATTCCAATTTCATACAATCTATCAAGTAAGATACTATGATTCACCGTATCAAAGGCCTTCTTTAAATCAACAAATACAGAGCATACATAATTTCCTTCATCCAATTTGTTTATAATTGAGTTAGTAGATTCGAAAACTGCAGAGTCTGTTCCAATTCGTTTTTGAAAACCAAATTGATTCCTATCAAAGCCGACACGACCTCTTGAATGAAATCTTGAATTCTGACATTTATAATTTTTTCAAACACTTTTCCTACGCAGCTTGTAAGAGTAATTGGTCTATAATTCGACACATCCAGTGGTGACCCTGATTTAAGTATAGGTATAACAATACTTGATTTTAAACACTCAGGATACATACCAGTAGATAGGCATTTATTTATCAAACAAACAATTTTAGGCGCTATTAATGTTACAACATGCTTTAGATCTGCGGCTGTTATATTATCAGCTCCTGGTGTACTATTTTTTAACTGCATAATGATTTTATATATTTCTTTTTCATCCGTTGGTTGTAGAAAAATTGTTTGACCGTTCAAAATGTTTTTTATTGTATAATTTTCAGAATCAATAATTTTGTCTGCTAATTTGTTTCCAATTTCACTGAAGTGAGTATTGAAGCAGTTTGCAATTTCAAAACTATCACATATTCTAATTCCACTAATATTTATTTCTTTTATTACTTTGTTACAATCATTTGACTTTTTTAAGATACAATTGTTAAGTACTTTCCAGATTTTTCTTTGGTCAGAGCCAGCCAATTGTATTTTATTATTGAAATAATTCTGTTTTGCTCTTGTTATTTCATAAGTTACCTTATTTTTAGCACTTTTAAATCTTGCTAGTATTTCAAGGTTATGGGGATTTTTTTTTAACTTTTTTAACAGTCTATTCCTCTTTTTTATTATGCTTAACAAATCATTTGTCATCCATAAGTTATCCTTTCTGACTCTCATTTGCTTTTTTATTGTAGAGTTTACCTTAGCTCTTTGTAATATATCAATGAGATCATCGACACAATCACTATTATTTGTCACAAGTAGATTTCTAACATTATCTTTAAAAATTTTATAATTTGTGGTATCAATTTCCTTTTTGAAAATAGGTTCCATTTTTTTTACAATTTTATTTATTTTGACAAATACGGCTTTATGATCTAAATTTACAATATCATGCAACTTGAAATCAAATTCATATTTTTCGAGATCTGAAAGAATGTGATCAATGATCGTAGAAGAATTTTCAGTTATTCGAGTAGCATATTCCTTACTTAATTTATTCTTAATACTAATTCCATTAGATTCTAACATTGATTTATAGGATCTAGTGAGCTCTGCATCAACTAATAAATCAATATTGCAGTCACCCATTATAATAATGTTTTTATATCTATCAAAGATTAAGTCTAAGTGTGCTATAAATTCATTATTATTATCACTTGGTCTTTTATAACATACACCAACTTTTAAATCTGGAGTAGTGTCGCTTAGTGAAATAATGATGGTATTGAATTGCTCAAACACTTCCACGACTTTGTGTTCCAAATTCTGTTTGACATAAATCGCCGTACCACCTCCTCTAGATAAATTATTGGAATTAAAATAAGCTGAGTATCCTGGAATATTAAAAAACTTTTCCTCCTCCGAGTATAACCAAGTTTCACCAATCATAATGACATCAATACATTTCCTATTTTTTACAAATAATTCAATTTCGAGCATATTTTTTCTTAAACTTCTTGCATTAAAATGAACTATGTTTAGTTTATGAAGTTTGTTATGCATCATGGAGTTGGAATACTAATCATATAATTTTGCCAATTTTCTCTAAATTTTTGCAGCTGTTCTCTGTGTTTATTATCGATATGCCTCCTAAAATAAGCTAAATCATGAAGTACTTCCTTTTTAGATACTCCTGTAATTTCATGATAAGTAAAGTACAATTTGCTAAGTTCATTATAGTTATTCGGTAAGCCTTCTTGATGGATTAGTACTTTCAAACTAGTCTGAGTAATACCTTCATAACAAATATCATTTTGATTATGGAAGTATGACAAATACATTCTCACATTGTTGTAAATTCTGTGATCTCTTAGTCTGGATATAGCATATACATTTTCACCAGTCTCAACAGATTTATTTGTTAATTTTACAATTGGAGGAACGAAAGGGTCTATAAAACTTGCCTGCTTATCTTGTGAATTAGTTATCGTTTCATCACTTATTTTAACAGGTTTAGCCTTAATAAGCGGTTCAATGGTTTCAGCTCTAACCCAGTTTGAATAATTGTTACTAGGAGAATCCTTCTTTAATTTTTTGATTTCTTCCGTAATTACCGTATTTGAACCCTTTATACTATTTGTGCTTGTTTTTTCATTTTTAATATCATTATTATTAGGCTTAGTAGTTTTACTACTTTTATTTTTACTAAAAGACATAATTTTCAAAAATAGATTATTTTTTTCATTAATTCTATGTTTCTTATTTTGACCTTCCTTTGAATATTGGTTAATTTTGTCATTTTTGGGATCAGTGTTATGTTCCTTTACATCTTTTAGATTTAATTTATTAGTATCACTATCATTATTATTATTACTTTCATTATTATTATTATTTATCTTATTAATATTATCATTTACCTTATTATTATTATTATTATTGTCATTAGAAGTAATATTATTATTATTATTGTTATTGTTATTACAATTATTATTATTAATTTTATTTTCAGTAGTATCCATATCAATTTTATTTGCTTTTTCTAAACTATTACACATGCTTTCTGCAACAATCTCCTTACAATCATTCGATATTTTTTCAATACCTTCCGATATCTGTAATTGCTAGTAGCCAATTTTTTGTTTTCTTTCACTCAATTTTTTTAGAAACACTGGGCACAATTTGCTAAATGTTTTATGCTTTACATTAAGACCCAGCTGGAACTTTTCATTATTTTTTTTACAATTTATGCATTCCATAATTTCCTCCTGCTGATCACAATCACTAGTTTTGTGATTCTTATGACATTTGAGACACGTTTCTTGATTTTTACAATCAGCCGATTTGTGATTGAAACCTTTACATTTGTAGCATCGCAATAAATTAATAGCATCAAAGACTTTGCATCTTTCCCAACCTATACAGAGTTTTTCAGCAGCTAAGATTTTAGGAAAAGATTCCTTATCCACTTCAATAATCACGTTTTGCATTTCTTTGTTATATTTTTTTACTGTACTTAATTTTAATACCTTTAATTCACTCATTTCCAAAAAACTATTTTATTTCTTAATCTTTTCTATTAATTCATCACCAGTAAATTTATTATTCATATGCACTATTTCAAATTTAGTTTTAATTTCAACCGGGATTTTTATATCATAGTTTTCTTTCATTTTATTTTCAATTTCACTCTTAAGTATGTCGCGATTTTCTTTTGTGTCCGTTTCAATTACAATAATTCCATTATTCCTAGATTCAAAGTTTTTAATTTTTAAGTTTTTTGGATCTACATTCGTATTTAAGTCTTTTTTTGTTTTATCAGTTTTTTGCTTATTTTTTGGTTTTATTAACAAGGGCAAATTTTTTTTCATTGCTGGAAATGCATTTACACTATCATTTTTTGTTTTTAAAATATCAGCATATAACACCGATTGACCTATATTTCCATTATTTTTACTTACAATATTTTTTAAATTATTGCACACTTCATCATTTTTTTTTACTGAATTTAGAATTGTATCAGTCAGCTTTTCTGTTTGGTTATTTAAGGTTACATTCAGTTTTTCACTTTCCGTTTAAAATAATAATAAAGTGTCATTCATTTTTGTACACAGGTTTTCATTGTCTGTTTTAAATAATTCACTCAGTTTAAAAACTTTTTCCAATTCTTTTTGTTGAACACTTTTTATATTTTCTAACCGTTCAGTATACCTGTCTTCAATAGCTTTCAATAGCTGCATTGTTTCCAATTGATTTTTTTTTAGTGCACTCTCAAATTCTAATTTATATTGCCCAAAATAATCGGTATTTTTTGCAACCTCAAGACCAATATTTTCCAATATCGAATCAACATTATGAATGTATTGAATACAATCATCACAAATAAATTTAATGTTCAAATTTGAACTCAGCAAGTTACTTGCCGACTGTTCAAGACCCGAGCACTTTACAGCGCAATGAAATATTTTTCCACACACTCCGACGCATCTAATACCCGTTTCGCCTCGTATTTTCGTCCGACATTTATTGCAATCAGCCATACCTATTAATTGTAGGAACAACTGTTAAGAGCATTGACATTAAATAATTTTGTTTGTTTTATTTTTTTATTGAAATTATTTTTCACCGTTAATTAAAAACACGACCGTACTCGATAAAAGTATAATTAATACTTGAATACTTGAAAAGTATAATTATACTTGCTGTATACTAGTGACTTGCCCCAATTTCAAGAAATAACTGTAGCGACTTTTGCTGACGATACTGCAATAATGGCAGTAGGATCAAATGTCGGCGAGGCTACAAATAAACTACAAAAAGCAAGTGATAAATTATATCTTTGGACCAAAAGATGGAAAATCAAACTAAATGAACTGAAATCAGTGCAAGTAAATTTTACAAATAAACCTATTCAAAATCCCCCAGCCGTACAATTAAATGGGGTAGATATTCCTCATGAAAACAAGGCAAAATACCTAGGAATGACATTAGATGTCAAGCTAAAAGGAAAGAACATGTCAAAAAGAAAAGAATAGAATTAGAACAAAAATATAGAGAAATGTATTGGCTCCTAGGTCGAAAATCTAAATGGCCAATAGAGTACAAAATTTTGTTATATAACCAAATAATTAAGCCTATCTGGTTGTACGGCGTACAACTTTGGGGGTGTGCCAAACGAACACATATTCAGAGAATTCAAACATTTCAAAGCAAAGTGCTACGTAACATGGTGAGTGCTCCCTGGTACGTACGAAATTCCGACTTACACAGGGATCTAGGAATTCCTATTGTTAGCGATGAAATCAAAAAATATGCCATAAAACATAAGACCCATTTAGAAGGTCACATAAACATAGAAGCGTCAAAACTTCTACTATTTTCAAATGTTAATAGAAGGCTTAAAAGAACTAGGCCCCTCCAACTAGCGATAAATTCAGATCACCTTAACGGAGGTCTGTAATTCCAGTAGATCATAAAAAGTTAGCGCAAAATTAATGGTTAGTCTCTAGAACTAGTTTTAATATTTTAAAACAGGGCGGGTGTTTTTAGTGTGTTAAAGTCACACATAACTGTGGTTGCGCTCAGTATCTTTCGACGATTTCCACCATCCTTACCCCACGACAAAAAAAAAAAAAAAAACATAAAATTGAATTATAAAATAATTGGTATTAAAAAATCAGTCTGTAAGAACAACTCAAAGAAACAACATAAAAATGAGTCTGTAAGAACAACTCAAAGAAACAACATAAAACTAAATTATGTTTTATTCTAATTATAAAAGAATATAATAAGAAACAACATAAAACTAAATTATGTTTTATTCTAATTATAAAAGAATATAATAAGAAACAACATAAAACTAAATTATGTTTTATTCTAATTATAAAAGATAATATAATAGGAAAAAAACATAAAACTGCCGCAGTCGGTAGGATAAAAATAAAAAAAAACTAATTATAAAAGAATATAATTAGTATAAAATAAAATTATAAAAATATGAAATAAAAATAAAAAAAAACTAATTATAAAAGAATATAATTAGTATAAAATAAAATTATAAAAATATGAAATAAAAATAAAAAAAAAACTAATTATAAAAGAATATAATTAGTATAAAATAAAATTATAAAAATATGAAATAAAAATAAAAAAAAAAAAACTAATTATAAAAGAATATAATTAGTATAAAATAAAATTATAAAAATATGAAATAAAAATAAAAAAAAAAACTAATTATAAAAGAATATAATTAGTATAAAATAAAATTATAAAAATATGAAATAAAAATAAAAAAAAAACTAATTATAAAAGAATATAATTAGTATAAAATAAAATTATAAAAATATGAAATAAAAATAAAAAAAAAAACTAATTATAAAAGAATATAATTAGTATAAAATAAAATTATAAAAATATGAAATAAAAATAAAAAAAAAAACTAATTATAAAAGAATATAATTAGTATAAAATAAAATTATAAAAATATGAAATAAAAATTAAAAAAAAAACTAATTATAAAAGAATATAATTAGTATAAAATAAAATTATAAAAAATATGAAATAAAAATAAAAAAAAACTAATTATAAAAGAATATAATTAGTATAAAATAAAATTATAAAAATTATAAATAAAAATAAAAAAAAAAAAAAATAATAAAAAATAATAATTAAAACAAAAAAAAAATCTGATCATCACCAACAACAATTGGATCTCCCGCAGCAAAAGCATTCATAACAAATAATTCATCTGTGTCAGCATCCACCAATTTCGGATAATATTTTGATCATCATCATCATCATCAACAGCAACATCAGCAACAACAGCAATATCATTTGCAACAACAAAGACAACATTTACAACAACAATTTCAACAAACCACAAATACAACAAATAGCTAGTTAATTGGTTCACAGGGACAAGAAACCGCAACATTGGTAACAACAACATTGGTAGCAGCTACATTTGTAACAACATTTACCAAACAAAAGTTAAGTAATATTTTAAAATTTTTACTATTAAAATTTGCAACTAAAAGGAAAATAAAAATCTTCAAACCTTATTATTATAAAAAAAAAAAAAAAAAAAAAAAAAACAAAAAATAAATTAAAGTGTTAATTCTCTTCTAATTAAATTAACAAAATTTTTTATTTATTTCTATAAAAAAAAAAAATTATTTAAAATTTTAAACCTTATTATTATAAAAGTGTAAATGTTTTATCCCAATATCATTTCAAATAGAGGAAATAAATATTATTAAAATTCGTGTCTTAAATAAACTTCAAAAAAAATTATTATAAATAAGATCTCTTTTTTTGAAAAATATTTGAACAAAATAATAAAAAGGAACTGTTAAAGAAAAACTTACAATATCCAAATAATAATTGTATAAAAAACTTACTAAAAGGAAACAGTACATGTAACTATAAAATAAATGAAATAGAATCTATAGAAAAAATTAACGACGAATTAATTGTAACTTTCAACTTAGAAAGAACAATAATTGTACAAAACTGTATTAACCAAGAAATAATTATTAAAGAAAATAATTTAATTAAGTTTAGCAATTGTAATTTGAATATTAAAAACAATGAATTTTCTAATAAAATTGTAAAATTTAAAGATTTACCTATTATACCAATTGTAAATGAATTAAATATAACAAAAATTATAAATAACTTTACTCTTAAGCAAATTCATGTAAACCAAATTGAAAACTTAAAAGCTATTGAATACTTAGAATATAAATCTAAGGTTAATTTTTATACTTTACTAACGGTTAAAACCCTATTTGTAATAGTAATTGTAATTATGATAATAAGCTACTGTTATAAAAAAAAACAAAGTCAAATGAAAATATTAAAATAAGTATAAATCAATCAGATGTAAAACCAAAGGAACTTGAAACAAGTCCTTTTTAAATTTTAAATTTTGGAGACCAAAATCTCTTAGGGATGGAGGTGTTACGTAAGCAAAATGCATACATCTATTTAAACAGTCAACTTAT
Organism: Dolichopus griseipennis; assembly: GCA_963082915.1. NCBI lineage: Eukaryota > Metazoa > Arthropoda > Insecta > Diptera > Dolichopodidae > Dolichopus > Dolichopus griseipennis. The sequence continues at coordinate 107,451,676 of OY720441.1, read as the reverse complement.
AAACTGTACTTTTAAATTTTAATTGCATTCCTTAAAATGCATAACTGTACTTTAACTATCAAATTTCGTAAACGCTAATTTACGAAAATAACAAAACAAAAAACCAAACTTGATTATAATCGTATGATTCTAATCAAGTTAAATATTGTCATGTATTAGAATTTTGCTTGCGTAGTATTTTATCCATTCAAACATAAAATTGAATTATAAAATAATTGGTATTAAAAAATCAGTCTGTAAGAACAACTCAAAGAAACAACATAAAAATGAGTCTGTAAGAACAACTCAAAAAAACAACATAAAAATGAGTCTGTAAGAACAACTCAAATAAACAACATAAAACTAAATTATTTTTTATTCTAATTATAAAAGAATATAATAAGAAACAACATAAAACTAAATTATGTTTTATTCTAATTATAAAAGAATATAATAAGAAACAACATAAAACTAAATTATGTTTTATTCTAATTATAAAAGATAATATAATAGGAAAAAAACATAAAACTATATACAGGGTGTCCCGGGAATAACGTGCCATAGAACAGCAGATGATAGGGGAGTTCAAAACAACCAAAAAATTGTATGGGAAGGGGGGTCTATCTCCAACTTTAAAAAAATCTTAAACTTTAATTTCTTCAACAATAAAATCTTTTGAAGAAATTTATTTAAGGAAAAAAGTATTTTATTGAAACTTAATTTGGTTATAACTTTTATGATTTTTGAGATAAGAATAAAATTTGAGTTTCAAAATGTTCGTAGAGAAACAAATATTTTTTTTAGACAAAAAAATGGTATGGTAATTGCTCAATTTTTTTAGCAATAGGGTTCAAAGCAATTTATGCCTAAAAATATGCTCATAATTTTAACCTTTAAATCCAAATTTCCAATTTCGAAGAGCAATATGCATTACTTTTTATGAATTAGAAAAGGAATTCAACAGGCTTTAATGTGCACGTTAAATTTTTGTTTTAGCTACTAGATTTTTGCTTTTATGGGTAAAAACAAAACATCAAAAAATTTAGTGAAAAAATATAATTTTTTTTAAAAATCGGATCTTTAAGGCCTTTTAATTCCGTATGGGTTGGAGATAGACCCCCCCTTCCCATACAATTTTTTGGTCGTTTTGAACTCCCCTATCATCTGCTGTTCTATGGGACGTTATTCCCGGGACACCCTGTATATATTAATGTTTTTCAAACTTTTTATTCGGAAAAATATTAATAAAACAGAAAAAAATCTTTAATTTTCGAAAAAGTACTTTAATATTTGTTATCAGATCAATTTATCAATTTACTTAACTTAGTATAAAATTTTAGTTACGTAATACAATTTAGATTTTACGTAACATTTTACATTTCACATTTTAAGTATGTTATAAAAAGAAAAGAAAAATGCTGATTTTATATTATCAGCGTTTTTCGATAATTTCTCAATAAATTTAAATTAATTTAATTTTAAAAGTTTTAACAAAAAAAAAATGTTTGATCAGCTAATTAGTTATTTAAAAAAATACTAGTATCGCCCTGTGCTCGAAATTCGAGCTATTTTTGCTTTTAAGTTAACATATAAAATTCGTTTTGTGTAAATTATATTAGACTATACATACTAAAAGTTATGCCAACAGTGTTGTCAACAATTCTTGCGCTTGAAATTTGCTTAAAATAAATTTATAATATTTTTTAATTATTAAAACGTTGTTAAGTACCGATTTTTGAGTTTTATTTCTATAGCTTAAGCCGCTTTAAAGAGAGGATAAATTGGTACAGTTAAATTAAATTAAAATTCTAAATACATATAAATATTATTCTAATAAATACATAATTCTAAACATAAACATATATTTATTGAAGTCAAGAACCCAAAATTCGAGTTAATGCTGTCCTTCATATAGCAAACTGTACCTTTTTCTAAACATTTTAGTACGATATGAACAATGTTGTACGTATTCTGTATCCTAATTAAAAAACTCTATGAATACATAATATGTGCAACAAAATTTAACAAATCAAAATTCATAAGTTTAGTATTTAGTATTATATTATATTGAAGCTGCCAGAAGTACAAAAAATAGTCAAGTTGACCGAAGTCTTTTTTTAAATCTCAATCTTAAGATTTATAGCAAAAAAAAAAGTTTTTCAATAAATCACAGAATAAATTTTTCCTACCCTTTTTTCATTTTTAAATTTAATTTTTACTACAAATGTATGCCTATTTAAAGTTCTGAAAACATGCGAAAAATGATTCTGAATTCCTAGTTTCCTTTATACCTTTTTGTCTAGTTTATTTATTTAATTAGCTTCCTTAAATAATTATTCCTTAAACTAAAATTCTGTGTATTAGTTCAAAGATTACTTTACCATTTTGGTATTGATATTTTGAAGCTCTACGAACACCTTGAATATACATAGTAATCATTTAAATTAAATTTATTCTTGAATAGTTTTTTATTGACAAAAATATATTTCTATACATGGTCATGAGCCATGACTCATAAGTTTCTTAAAACAAATAAATATTATTGCTTTTATTCCTTTATGAGAAGTAAACTCTTTTCTACTCTCAACTATTGTCAGCTACTTCAGCCCTTGTAAAAGAGTATTTGACAGAGTAGATAAATAATTTCCGACAGATGGCTTTAATTAAAATTCTCTTGAATAGGTTATGTTAAATCATATTTATTTGATAACCAATAAGCACTTACCCCCTTCCATTTTAAAAAAATATTCTTTATATTTATATCAGCAATAAGCCTTAATTTTTTCACTTTATTAATATTTAAATACTATTAAATATAATTAACTTCTCAAATGACAGGTAGTTTTAAGATGTCAAATATATATATGACGATTAATCTAACAATTATGTACTCCTGAAACAAAAATTAGCGTTCCATTTACAAACTACGCCTATCTAATCTTCATGTACACTTTTTGATATATAAAATTTGTTCGTTTTGTCAAAGTAAAACTAAAAATAGTTTTTTTTATTATAAAAAAACATTATTCGATGTTGAAGGTGTGAAATAAACTTTTCAATTATTAGAATGAAATCAAAACATACGACGTACAATTTTTATACGGCAGTACGTCAATACGTCTGTCTACATATCCATTATCGGTAAATCGATTCGCGCGTACAATTTTTAATTTATCAAAAATATTTATTTGAATGTTTTAATTTAGTACCTACAAAAAATATTTTTAATTTCATATTATAGGTATTTTGAATATAAGATATTTTTTAATAAAAATTATTGTAAAAAAATATTATTTTTTAAAACATAATATTAGAAATATAAGAAAAACCAATAATAATATTTTTATACATTTTGTCAATATTTGTAAATTTTAAAAATCCGAGATACAGTACATTGTGTTACGCGTATTTTCGCTGCTCTAATGTAAATTTATGTACCTATTTATTTCTCAATTTTTTGACAGAAATTATACGCTGTACGCTTTTGTTTAGGTTGGGACCTAAGGAACAAATAACTTTTTTTGAGAAAGATAATTTTTTTTGTTTTGCAAACATATTGTCCTACTGTAGGTATTTTCAATTTATTTGAATATTTGTATGTTTTAAACTAAATAATTAAAAAAAAAATGTTATTTTAAAATATTTTATTTTTAAAATTTAATCGCAGCAGCATAGGAAAAAACTATTACAATATGTATTTTTATACACTTTGTCAATTTTTAAATTTTAAAACTCTGAGTTACAGTACGTCGCGTATGCTTTCATGTAAATTTTTTTACATAACTAATTATTTCAAAATTTTTTGACAGAAACTGAATGCCGTACATGCTGATTTTGGCTTATCAATAAGACACAAATCATTTTTCTTAAGAATATTATTTTTTTTTTTCAGTTTCTGCATATTTCAGAAGTCGGTTTTTAATTTTACAAAAAACTTAACAAAAAGCAACAACAATTTACGATTTACAAAAAATTTTTTTTTTAGTACCTACTGTATTATAATAAATTGCAAACATAAACAAAATACAGTACTTTTTGGTTATAACGACCATGATGAGACGGAAAATATTCGTCGTAATAAACGAATGTCGTTTTAAAAGAATGCTGTTAATTGTGAAAAATTAGTATAAGACTTGGACATTGTAGAATGTGCTGATTCTAGAATGGACACTTCGAACTCATTTGCTAAAATTTATTTGAATGTTTTAATTTAGAACAAAAAATTTTATTAATTTCATATAATAGGTATGTATATTTTGAATTTTTTTCAATGTAAGATATTTTTTAAAACTTAATCTTTGAAATATAAGAAAAACCAAAAACCATTTGTCAATTTGTAAATTTTAAAAATTCGATTACAGTACATCGCGTAACGCGTATTTTGGTTGCTCTCATGAAAATTCATGTACCTATTTATTTGTAAATTTTTTGACAGAAATTATACGTCAACTTTTATTTAAGTTTAAGATTATTTTTTAGTTTTTTTTTGCGAACATATTTTAGGTATTTTCAATTATTTTGAATGCATGTTTTTTTAAAAAAAAAATATTATTTTAAAATATTTTATTTTGAAATCTAAATCGTAGCAACATCAGAAAAAACAATTACAATATTTTTATACGCTTTGTCAAATTTTAAAATTTTAAATTCCGAAGTACAGTACACAACATACCTACTTATTTCAAATGTTTTTGACAGAAACTGCATGTCGTACGAGTTTATTCTGGTTGATCTGTAAAGAACACATAATTATTATCTTAAGAAATGTTATTTTTTCGTTTCTGCAAACATACTATAGGTATTTCAATTATTTTGAATATATGTAAAATATTTTTTAAAAAAATATAGGTATTTTTAAAAACAATATTATTTTAAAATATTTTATTTTTAGAACAATAACAACATTAGAAAAAACAATAACTTTTTTATATGCTTTGTCAATGTTTAAATTTTAAAAATTCGAGGTACAGTAAGTTATTCTCATGTAATATCATGTACTTAACTACTAATTTAAAACACCATAAGCGTTGATTTTGGTTAGGCCCAAAGGAACAAATCATTTAAATTGCAAATTATTTTTTTAAGAAAGATTTTTCGTTTTTAATTTTTTGCAAACATATTTCAATTATAGGTATGTTTTAAAAAAAATTATTTTAAAAAAATATTATTTTAAAATATTTTATTTTTAAAATTTAATCGTAGCAACATAAGAAAAAACAATTACAATATTTTTATACGCTTTGTCAATTTTTAAATTTTAAAACTCCGAGGTACAGTACGTCGTGTATGCTTTCAAGTAAATTTATTTACATAACAATTTATTTCAAAATTTTTTGACAGAAACTGAACGCCGTACACGCTGAATTTGGTTGATCCATAAGTAACAAATCATTTTTCTTAAGAAATATTATTTATCAGAAGTCGGTTTCTTATTTTACAAAAAACTTAACAAAAACCAACAACAATATACGATTTAAAAAAAAAAAATTTTTAAGCAAACGAAAACAAAGTACAGTACTTTTCGGTTATAACGACCATGATGGGACGGAAAATATTCGTCGTAATAAACGAATGTCGTTTTAAAAGAATGCTGTGAATTTTGAAAAATTAGTATAAAACTTGAACTTTGTAGAATGTGCTGATTCTAGAATAGACACTTCGAACTCATTTGCTAAAATTTTATTTGATATGTCAGCCTCAAGCCTCAAGCTTTTTCTTCTAATGAAATTTTTTTTGTATTTTTGATGCGTTATTATGATTTTTTTTATATTCAAAAATAAATAAAAAAATACTAAATTAATCACCAAGCAACATAATTAGATATAATAATTTTAAATAAAACAAATATCAATGCAATAAAAAACTTTCATTTTTAGGTAAAATTTAATTCTTTATCAAAAAGTGTAAAGTTTATTATAATTAAAATTGCACCGAGTTCGCTATAAATGAAAACTACTGTATAAACCAAATGTATTGCTTTCATTCAACTCATTTTTTTCGTTCACTTTTTAAGATAAAGAAAAAACAAAAACAAAAAAAAAATTTTAAAAAAATTTAAATCTCCTTGTTCATTGAATATTGAACTAAACAAAAAAAAGAAAGACATAAGTCGGCGCATATGTATAATAGTTTGATTGAGCTGCGAGTTACAACCGAAAATGAATTACTTTTACCCAGAAAGTCGGCGCATAATATTATAGTCATAAGCCTTAACTTTTAACAGCGTGACCGTTAAATTTTTACGTTAAATTCAAGACGGGTTTTCACCTGAAAAAACGCAATATTCTAAAAAAAAAAATATCATTGTCCTATGAAAACAATAAAAACCTTTCTTTTGGTTGTTGTTTCATTAAAATTGGTCTTATAGTTTATCCGGAAAAAGGATGTTTATATTTGTATGGGAAAAAATAAGCCGATTAAATATTATGATTTATTTGTTTAATAAAAAAAACGGTCGATTATGAAATAAAGCACTTGGGTTCAAGTGAGTTTAAAATAAAGACAACGTAAAATGTAAAATTAAAAGAAAAATTGAAATTCGATTTAATTTAGAGAAAATGGCATTTTCCGTTCTTGTAGGATAATTCCATTTTCTTGTACAATATAGTTTGGTACAGTAGGTATAAAATTATCAGAAGAGGGTGGTGTGGATGTAACACCTCCCTCTTTAGAATCTGACTCCCGGCAGATACCGTTTAGTTTAATATTTAAATTTGGTACGACAAACTTCGAGTTTCGAAATTTTAAGCGAATTATAATTAAAATGAGTGTTATTATTATTATAAAAATTAATGAATCTGCGGTTATACTGGTGTACCATTTCCACGTATGATCATGTTTAGTTTCTTCAATATGTCTGGTATTCTTTATATTGCTTGCGTGCAATGTTTCCAGATCAAATTCATTTACTATTTTCTTTATCTTTATTTCACGTTCAACATGTGGTAAAATTTTATTTACATAGTATTCAAATTGAGTATCTTCTACTTTAAAATCATTTATAGAAATTTTACAGTTTGAGAATTTTATTAGGTTATTACCTCTAATTTTAATTTTATTTTGTGGATTACAATTATTAAATAAAAATGTTTCATTCAAATTTTTTATTACTACATTATTGTTAATTAATTCTATGTCTCTAGTATCATTCTTATGGTACAATAATATGGTACTTAAGTACAAATCACTTCGTCTGTATTTAATAAATTTGATATGCATTTATCATCAAATGGCATTAAATCTGAGAACAATATTACATTTTTTTCTAAATACTTAAAAATTTTTTGCTTACATGTAAAAATTTTTTCAATGCCATTATCTAATTCTAAGTTTTTATTTTTGTTTGAAATTTTTATAATTTTAGTTTTATAACATACATCGCTAGAAAAATTGGGTATTGAAATAATAAATACAATTTTGTTTTCGTAAAGGGCAACTTGTTTTTTATAAACGGTAATTTTTCTAAAGTTATATTAAAATTGTCAATTTCTTCGTTTGTCAAAATATTTTTTGATAAAATTTCTAATTTATTGGATAGTATTATTTCCTTCTGACCACTGGCGTAGTGGTAAAGACGCCGCTTTTCTTGCGAAAGGTCTCGAGTTGAAACCCCGGTCAGATCATACCTAATAAAAAAAATATCGTAAAATTGTATAATTATATCGTAATAGTTTATATCGTAAATAAGATTTAATTAAAAATATATAAATAATTCTGGTGTAAGATAATAGATGGCGCACAAAGTTAACATTTGTGCATTCATGTTACATAACCTTATACAATAGCTACAGCCGAGTAATCTACGGCTTAGTGAATATTACATGATTAAAAAGAAACTGAAGCCAAGTTTAGAATAAACTTGGTGAATGCCCTATACAGTATATTGTTTTGTAAGTTATTAATTTCAGTTGATATTTTGTTTTGAGAGGAATTAATGTGGTTAGTTATATTTTGGATGTGATCGGATAAGTTTTGATTTATAGAAACTTGTTGATTCGCGTTATTTATTAATGCATTATTTTTTTTTTCAATAATTTTTAAATGTTGTTGAATTTTATCCCTGTCATTATTATCCATGGTGCCCGTAAAAAAGCGAAGACTGTTACCTACGAAGTTAATTAAACACCTTTTTTGTATATGATGTGGGATAATGCTACTAAAATCATCTTGCAAATGTTTCAAGTCATGCAAAAGGTTAGTGGAAGTTGTGTTTTTATTTTGAAATTGTTCTACATTTTGTGCTATTTTATTTATAGTCTCTTCATACAACTTCAATTTAATGATAGGCAGTATTTTTGTATAGTTATAGATGATATTTTTTCTCAATCCCATTTTGTATCTCATGAATATTAATATGAGAGCATGCAATTATGTTGATAATACAGAGTAAAAATATGCTGACACAAATGATTCCTAAGGAAATAATAAAGTAAATTATTTCACATTTGCTATTCGTAATTTGCAATTGTTAGTATTATTATTTGTTAGTAAAAAAATTAAAATGTATGTGTCAAAATGTAATTCAGATTATTTACTTATTATGGATAAAGTAATCAAAAGTCTTATCTTAAAATAGATGAGGTATCATATTGACTTAGATAATTTTTATTTTGACTTTAGTTTTCATATTTGAATTTTTTCTTAAATTGGCTAATGTATCTAGGTAATTTTTCATTATTAATTTGAAAATGATTCTCAGTTTGATTTTTAATTTCAGTTTTGGTGTAATATGGTTGAAGTTTTGTGACACGCATTTTGTTTTTTTCTGTTTTCATTAAGTTTTTTTATGTTTTTAGTTTTAGATTTTATTAATGTTTCTTGGATAAAAGGATATTGTGCGGATGAAATGCTGCCGTTTACAAAGTCAATTGGTCTTCTGTTAGTTGCAGAGTGGATCTTTTCATTATAGATTTTAACAACTTTAACAATAGGATCTTCGCCTTCTTCTTTTTCAACTACTCGTAAGATTCTAAGATCTTCATTTAGCGTATTGTGTACTATATCCACATTACTATTGTGATTGTTTGGAGTAGTAAAGTGGATTTCAATTCGTAATCTGCTCAAGTAATTTTTAAAATTTAGACTACTAAAACCTTTTTCTCTATGTGTAACTATTCTTTTGGGTTTACCAAGAGAAGCAAGATATTTCATTAGTCCATTTTTTAGGTCAGACCAGTTCCTTGACTTAATAGGATAAACTTGCGCATGTTTTGAAAATTTATCTATAAAAGTAAGGTATGGATTACCTTTGTTTTTGAACCAAATGTCCATGTGAATGAACTATCTAAAGGTTTACTGGCAGTTTCTGAAATTTTAAGTGGTAGTTTTAGAGGATTACGTTCGTATTTGGCAGAATTGCAAAAGTGACAGTTGTTTATGACTCTTTGAATTTCTTCTTTAAATTTAGTAAAATAATATTTGTTTTTTAAATTTAGATAAACGACATTGATACCTCTGTGGTTTGTTTTCACATGGTGGTCGATGATGTGTTCTTGTAATTCTAGATGATATAAAATATCATCAAGTAAGAGCGAATATTTATTTAATTTTATTAACTTATTTTTCGAGAAATATTTCAAATATGTATTTTGGAAAGCACTATAAATTCTGATGTCTTCAATCATAACTCCTACTATGACCTTTATTAGGAATATGATTTTTAAAAACCTCTAAGAAGAATTCTTCATTTGGATCAGGATGTGTAAAAATTTTCCGTTTTCTCTTATGGATATTTATTAATTTGAAGTTTTGTGGAGAACCTTTTTTTATAAAAATGTGGGTTTTATAGAAATTTATTGGTGATTTAGAAATTGGAATATATTCAAAGTTATCTTCATTTGCTGAGTGAATACTAGCATCGGTTGAACGAATTTCATCAATTTGTAGAGTAGAGTGTTTTTCATCAATATCCATTTCATTAACAATGATTTGTACTCTAGATAATGCGTCAGCAATTTTGTTTTCCTTTCCTGCAAGGTATTCGATATCAAAATTAAATTCTTCTAGTTTGATTTTCCATCTTTGCAATTTTGAATTAGGTTCCTTCAAATTGTGCAACCATTGTAAAGGTCTATGGTCTGTTCTGATAGTGAATTTGCGACCAAAGATATATGGGCGAAAATATTTAGTCGCCCAGGTAATCGCAAGTAGATCCTTTTCGGTTGTGGAATACTTACACTCATGTTCGTTGAGTGTACATGAGACGTAACAAACTGGGTGGTTATTCTGCGATAGAACAGCACCGATCGCGAAATTACTTGCATCTGTAGTAACTACAAATTTTTTTGAAAAATCAGGATAGATTAATATTGGATCAGTAATGATCAAAAGTTTTAATTTTTCAAATGCTTCTTTATATTCAGGATTTGTGATACTAATATGTTTTCCTTTTTTTAAGCAATTTGTTAAAGGCTTTGAAATTTTTGCGGAATCTTTAATAAATTTTCGGTAATACCCAACTAACCCTAAAAAACTTTTGATATGTTTCTGTGTTTTAGGTATTGGAAATTTCGTTATGACCTCTATTTTATTTGGTTAAGGTTTAATACCTTTAGTCGTGATGATATGACCAAGAAATTCAGTTTCTTGCTTCATAAATTCACTTTTATCCAATTGTATTTTGAGGTTAGCGTTATTCAATTTATTTAGAATTTTTTTCAAATTGTCAAAATGTTCCTCTTTACTTGTACTAAAGATAATTATATCATCTAGATATACATAGCAACATTTACCTATGTATTCTTTAAGTACCGAATTCATTAAACGTTGGAATGTTGCAGGAGCATTTTTAAGACCAAATGGCATCCTTACAAATTCATAGTGTCCATTATAGGTACTGAATGCGGTTTTCTTTATGTCTTCTGGTGCGACTTCGATTTGATGAAAACTTTTGGCAAGTACATAGCCTGACCTAATTTATCTAGAATATCTTCCATATTAGGTATGGGATATTTGTCGTCAACAGTAATATTATTTAATTTCCGATAATCGATTACGATGCGCCACTTTTGTTTTTGTGATGCATCCAATTTTTTTGGGACAACCCATATAGGTGCGGAATAAGGGGAATCACTATTTCTAATGATACCTTGTTGAAGCATTTCTTCAATTTGATTGTTTACTTCTTGGCGGTGGATTTCAGGATAGCGATATAATTTTGTGTAAATTGGAATTTCGTTAGTAGTTTTAATATTATGTTTAATAGCGTGAGTGAACGATAAATCATCACCTTCATGATAGAAAGCTTTATCGAACCTCTTTATAATACTCAGAAGTTCTTGTTTTGTCACGTCATCTAGATGGTTTATTCTAAATTCATATTGGTCAATAAAAATTTCATTTTGAAATATCTCAAGTTCTTTGAGAGGAAAAGGAATAATATATTGTTTTTCTTCATTTTCATTAAAAAAAAAAGGAATTTCGTTATCTGATTTGAATTTAATTATTTGATTTTCATAATTAATTTCAGTTATGAAGGGAATTAAAATATTATTACCTAATAGACCGTCAAATTTGTCATGAAATTGTAATTCCAGGAATTCTAATTTAGTGTCAAAACCCAATTCAAGAAAACAATCAATTCTTACTTTAGTATTACATATAGTAGTATTAGTAAGTGTTTTTACGCTAATTGGATTAATTTTTATACTATAAATAGGATTACAAATTTTTGTATTGATAACACTCATTGTCGCTCCAGTGTCTATAATAAACTTAATTAAAATTACTTCCTTTGGATTGGATCTTTATATAAGGAAGTCGTTGTTCTGTGGTTCCGAGGCAATCAATTGAAAATTTTGTACTTCGTTTGCAGTTACGTTATTCATATGGGCTTGTATTGTGTGGTCTAAGTCCATACGTTTAGATTGTGAACTTTGAGGAATTTGTCGATTTGCAAAATTGGTATTATTATTTTGATAAAATCTTCTGTTTTGACTTGTATTATTTCTACTGTTAGAATCGTATCTATTATTAATATTAGAAGTATTTTGGGGTCTGTGATCGTCATTATTACTGTGATTTTTATTATTATTGTATTGTATTATTATTATATTATTGTTATTGTATTATTATAATTTTTGTTAGTATATGTGATATTATTTCTAAAATTGTTATTTCTAGGGTAATTACTAAAATTTTGTGAATAATTATTATTTTTAAATTTTTGGGCATTTTGATTTCCGTTATTTCGAGAAGTATTCCTGTACGGACTAAATACCCACCTTCATAAAGAATGCCCATAGCCTTTTCAAGAGTATCGGGGTTCCTACTATAAAGTAAAGAACTAATTAGTTCTGGAATTTTATCCATAAAAACCCTTAAAGCCGTATTGGCATTATTTTGCACAGTATATGGAGAATTTACTTCATTTTTTATTTTGTTATTTAACCTACGTAAACAATTTTTCATACTATTATACAAAGTAGTATCGCCCTGTGCACGAATTTCGAGCTTTTTGTGCTTTTAAATTTACATAAAAAATCCGTTTTGTGTAATTTATATTAGATTAATATTACACGAAATTAATTTTTACACCCGTATGACTATAAAGTCCAAGGGTATAATAAATTTGCCATTACGTTTGTGACGCAGAGAAGGAGGGGTGGTAGATATAGACTCAAGTGTATGGATCGGATCAGAATCGAAAAATAAATCGATTTAGCTATGTATGTCCGTCCGTCCGTCCGTCATCACGATAACTCAAAAAGTAAAGGAGCTAGGATTATGAAATTTTCACAAATTCGTTTTTATGCAAGGAATCGCTATTTAAATTCAGCCATTTTGGTCCACGGGTTCGAGTACCTGTAGGGCCGGTCAAGCTATATGTGCATGATGTGCACTTGCACAGGGCGCCTAACGAATAGGGCGCTCTATTCGTAGTCAAAATGCATTCGAAATTGGCTAATGTGCACAAAAAAACTCTACCCAGAATAAAATCAACACAGTATACAATTTTTTTTTGTATACCATGAGCGCCTAATGTGCAAATAAAAATTCAGCACAGAATAAAATCAACATAGTATACATAAAATATTGCATCACATTTTATATATATACAAAATTTTGTTGGTATTGTAAGTTTTTTGGCTGATAGTATGTAAAATGATGGGCGACTTTTGTGCACAAAAAAAATCAGCACAGAATAAAATCAACACAGTATACATAAAATGTTGAACCACATTTTATATATATACAAAATTTTGTTGGTATTGTAAGTTTTTTGGCTGATAATATGTAAAATGATGGGCGACTTTTGTGCACAAAAAAAATCAGCACAGAATAAAATCAACACAGTATACATAAAATGTTGAACCACATTTTATATATATACAAAACTCTTTTGGCATTGGCATTGGCAGATTAAACGTTGGAATGTTGCAGGAGCATTTTTAAGACCAAATGGCATCCTTACAAATTCATAGTGTCCATTATAGGTACTGAATGCGGTTTTCTTTATGTCTTCTGGTGCGACTTCGATTTGATGAAAACTTTTGGCAAGTACATAGCCTGACCTAATTTATCTAGAATATCTTCCATATTAGGTATGGGATATTTGTCGTCAACAGAAATATTATTTAATTTCCGATAATCGATTACGATGCGCCACTTTTGTTTTTGTGATGCATCCAATTTTTTTGGGACAACCCATATAGGTGCGGAATAAGGGGAATCACTATTTCTAATGATACCTTGTTGAAGCATTTCTTCAATTTGATTGTTTACTTCTTGGCGGTGGATTTCAGGATAGCGATATAATTTTGTGTAAATTGGAATTTCGTTAGTAGTTTTAATATTATGTTTAATAGCGTGAGTGAACGATAAATCATCACCTTCATGATAGAAAGCTTTATCGAACCTCTTTATAATACTCAGAAGTTCTTGTTTTGTCACGTCATCTAGATGGTTTATTCTAAATTCATATTGGTCAATAAAAATTTCATTTTGAAATATCTCAAGTTCTTTGAGAGGAAAAGGAATAATATATTGTTTTCCTTCATTTTCATTAAAAAAAAAAGGAATTTCGTTATCTGATTTGAATTTGATTATTTGATTTTCATAATTAATTTCAGTTATGAAGGGAATTAAAATATTATTACCTAATAGACCGTCAAATTTGTCATGAAATTGTAATTCCAGGAATTCTAATTTAGTGTCAAAACCCAATTCAAGAAAACAATCAATTCTTACTTTAGTATTACATATAGTAGTATTAGTAAGTGTTTTTACGCTAATTGGATTAATTTTTATACTATAAATAGGATTACAAATTTTTGTATTGATAACACTCATTGTCGCTCCAGTGTCTATAATAAACTTAATTAAAATTACTTCCTTTGGATTGGATCTTTATATAAGGAAGTCGTTGTTCTGTGGTTCCGAGGCAATCAATTGAAAATTTTGTACTTCGTTTGCAGTTACGTTATTCATATGGGCTTGTATTGTGTGGTCTAAGTCCATACGTTTAGATTGTGAACTTTGAGGAATTTGTCGATTTGCAAAATTGGTATTATTATTTTGATAAAATCTTCTGTTTTGACTTGTATTATTTCTACTGTTAGAATCGTATCTATTATTAATATTAGAAGTATTTTGGGATCTGTGATCGTCATTATTACTGTGATTTTTATTATTATTGTATTGTATTATTATTATATTATTGTTATTGTATTATTATAATTTTTGTTAGTATATGTGATATTATTTCTAAAATTGTTATTTCTAGGGTAATTACTAAAATTTTGTGAATAATTATTATTTTTAAATTTTTGGGCATTTTGATTTCCGTTATTTCGAGAAGTATTCCTGTACGGACTAAATACCCACCTTCATAAAGAATGCCCATAGCCTTTTCAAGAGTATCGGGGTTCCTACTATAAAGTAAAGAACTAATTAGTTCTGGAATTTTATCCATAAAAACCCTTAAAGCCGTATTGGCATTATTTTGCACAGTATATGGAGAATTTACTTCATTTTTTATTTTGTTATTTAACCTACGTAAACAATTTTTCATACTATTATACAAAGTAGTATCGCCCTGTGCACGAATTTCGAGCTTTTTGTGCTTTTAAATTTACATAAAAAATCCGTTTTGTGTAATTTATATTAGATTAATATTACACGAAATTAATTTTTACACCCGTATGACTATAAAGTCCAAGGGTATAATAAATTTGCCATTACGTTTGTGACGCAGAGAAGGAGGGGTGGTAGATATAGACTCAAGTGTATGGATCGGATCAGAATCGAAAAATAAATCGATTTAGCTATGTATGTCCGTCCGTCCGTCCGTCATCACGATAACTCAAAAAGTAAAGGAGCTAGGATTATGAAATTTTCACAAATTCGTTTTTATGCAAGGAATCGCTATTTAAATTCAGCCATTTTGGTCCACGGGTTCGAGTACCTGTAGGGCCGGTCAAGCTATATGTGCATGATGTGCACTTGCACAGGGCGCCTAACGAATAGGGCGCTCTATTCGTAGTCAAAATGCATTCGAAATTGGCTAATGTGCACAAAAAAACTCTACCCAGAATAAAATCAACACAGTATACAATTTTTTTTTTGTATACCATGAGCGCCTAATGTGCAAATAAAAATTCAGCACAGAATAAAATCAACATAGTATACATAAAATATTGCATCACATTTTATATATATACAAAATTTTGTTGGTATTGTAAGTTTTTTGGCTGATAGTATGTAAAATGATGGGCGACTTTTGTGCACAAAAAAAATCAGCACAGAATAAAATAAACACAGTATACATAAAATGTTGAACCACATTTTATATATATACAAAATTTTGTTGGTATTGTAAGTTTTTTGGCTGATAATATGTAAAATGATGGGCGACTTTTGTGCACAAAAAAAATCAGCACAGAATAAAATCAACACAGTATACATAAAATGTTGAACCACATTTTATATATATACAAAACTCTTTTGGCATTGGCATTGGCAGATTAAACGTTGGAATGTTGCAGGAGCATTTTTAAGACCAAATGGCATCCTTACAAATTCATAGTGTCCATTATAGGTACTGAATGCGGTTTTCTTTATGTCTTCTGGTGCGACTTCGATTTGATGAAAACTTTTGGCAAGTACATAGCCTGACCTAATTTATCTAGAATATCTTCCATATTAGGTATGGGATATTTGTCGTCAACAGAAATATTATTTAATTTCCGATAATCGATTACGATGCGCCACTTTTGTTTTTGTGATGCATCCAATTTTTTTGGGACAACCCATATAGGTGCGGAATAAGGGGAATCACTATTTCTAATGATACCTTGTTGAAGCATTTCTTCAATTTGATTGTTTACTTCTTGGCGGTGGATTTCAGGATAGCGATATAATTTTGTGTAAATTGGAATTTCGTTAGTAGTTTTAATATTATGTTTAATAGCGTGAGTGAACGATAAATCATCACCTTCATGATAGAAAGCTTTATCGAACCTCTTTATAATACTCAGAAGTTCTTGTTTTGTCACGTCATCTAGATGGTTTATTCTAAATTCATATTGGTCAATAAAAATTTCATTTTGAAATATCTCAAGTTCTTTGAGAGGAAAAGGAATAATATATTGTTTTTCTTCATTTTCATTAAAAAAAAAAGGAATTTCGTTATCTGATTTGAATTTGATTATTTGATTTTCATAATTAATTTCAGTTATGAAGGGAATTAAAATATTATTACCTAATAGACCGTCAAATTTGTCATGAAATTGTAATTCCAGGAATTCTAATTTAGTGTCAAAACCCAATTCAAGAAAACAATCAATTCTTACTTTAGTATTACATATAGTAGTATTAGTAAGTGTTTTTACGCTAATTGGATTAATTTTTATACTATAAATAGGATTACAAATTTTTGTATTGATAACACTCATTGTCGCTCCAGTGTCTATAATAAACTTAATTAAAATTTCTTCCTTTGGATTGGATCTTTATATAAGGAAGTCGTTGTTCTGTGGTTCCGAGGCAATCAATTGAAAATTTTGTACTTCGTTTGCAGTTACGTTATTCATATGGGCTTGTATTGTGTGGTCTAAGTCCATACGTTTAGATTGTGAACTTTGAGGAATTTGTCGATTTGCAAAATTGGTATTATTATTTTGATAAAATCTTCTGTTTTGACTTGTATTATTTCTACTGTTAGAATCGTATCTATTATTAATATTAGAAGTATTTTGGGATCTGTGATCGTCGTTATTACTGTGATTTTTATTATTATTGTATTGTATTATTATTATATTATTGTTATTGTATTATTATAATTTTTGTTAGTATATGTGATATTATTTCTAAAATTGTTATTTCTAGGGTAATTACTAAAATTTTGTGAATAATTATTATTTTTAAATTTTTGGGCATTTTGATTTCCGTTATTTCGAGAAGTATTCCTGTACGGACTAAATACCCACCTTCATAAAGAATGCCCATAGCCTTTTCAAGAGTATCGGGGTTCCTACTATAAAGTAAAGAACTAATTAGTTCTGGAATTTTATCCATAAAAACCCTTAAAGCCGTATTGGCATTATTTTGCACAGTATATGGAGAATTTACTTCATTTTTTATTTTGTTATTTAACCTACGTAAACAATTTTTCATACTATTATACAAAGTAGTATCGCCCTGTGCACGAATTTCGAGCTTTTTGTGCTTTTAAATTTACATAAAAAATCCGTTTTGTGTAATTTATATTAGATTAATATTACACGAAATTAATTTTTACACCCGTATGACTATAAAGTCCAAGGGTATAATAAATTTGCCATTACGTTTGTGACGCAGAGAAGGAGGGGTGGTAGATATAGACTCAAGTGTATGGATCGGATCAGAATCGAAAAATAAATCGATTTAGCTATGTATGTCCGTCCGTCCGTCCGTCATCACGATAACTCAAAAAGTAAAGGAGCTAGGATTATGAAATTTTCACAAATTCGTTTTTATGCAAGGAATCGCTATTTAAATTCAGCCATTTTGGTCCACGGGTTCGAGTACCTGTAGGGCCGGTCAAGCTATATGTGCATGATGTGCACTTGCACAGGGCGCCTAACGAATAGGGCGCTCTATTCGTAGTCAAAATGCATTCGAAATTGGCTAATGTGCACAAAAAAACTCTACCCAGAATAAAATCAACACAGTATACAATTTTTTTTTTGTATACCATGAGCGCCTAATGTGCAAATAAAAATTCAGCACAGAATAAAATCAACATAGTATACATAAAATATTGCATCACATTTTATATATATACAAAATTTTGTTGGTATTGTAAGTTTTTTGGCTGATAGTATGTAAAATGATGGGCGACTTTTGTGCACAAAAAAAATCAGCACAGAATAAAATCAACACAGTATACATAAAATGTTGAACCACATTTTATATATATACAAAATTTTGTTGGTATTGTAAGTTTTTTGGCTGATAATATGTAAAATGATGGGCGACTTTTGTGCACAAAAAAAATCAGCACAGAATAAAATCAACACAGTATACATAAAATGTTGAACCACATTTTATATATATACAAAACTCTTTTGGCATTGAAAATTTTGTGGTTGATAGTATGTAAAATGATGGGCGGCTTTTGTGCACAAAAACATTTAGCACAGAATAAAATCAACACAGTATGTATTGTATACATATAATGTTGAACCACATTTTATATAAACAAAACTTTGTCTATTTGCACTTGTTTGTAGCTATTGTTTTACAGAGAGTTTTGTTTTGGCTAGTCGCATCACTGTGGTTAGTGATTTATCTATACATAGAAATTTAATTTTCTTCTTGTGCAATTTTGTTAAGTCGTTAAGTAGTGCAATTTGTTTTTTGTGTAAATTAAAGAAGAAAGTAAATAAATATTAAATTTGGAAAAAACTAAAAATTATCTGGTGCATATATATAAGAATGGAGACTAAAAAAAAATTATCTGGTGCTGAATATAGAAAGCGTCGAAAGATTCGAGATGAGGAAAATAAAAAGCAATCAGGTAAATTGTTAAAATTATTTAATAAAGCTGGTACAATTACAACTTCCGAAAGTGTATGTCCAGAAAATTTATTAGATATAGTAGAACCGGTAGCGTCCGAAAGTGTATGTCCAGACAATTTATTAGATATGACAGAACCGGTAGCGTCTGGCTCAAATGCTATATTACCTTTACCTTTAGTAGACACTCAAGATAATGTTAATAATTTACTTTTGGATTTAACGGATCCCGGTAATTGGCCAAATTTGAATAATAACATTATCAATAATTTGGTAAATGCAGGGCCGAAACAAGTTGTTGAATTTTCTTTTCCTAAAACTAATAACAGAAAGTTTAGCGTATCGATATATAAAAGAATTTTGGCTAACGGGGAAACAATTTCACGCTCTTGGTTAATATACTCAATTTCTAAAGATGCTGTTTATTGTTTCTGTTGTTGTTTATTTTCCAAAAATAAAGCTAGCCAAGCATTATCTAGTTCAGGATGCTCAGATTGGAGCCATATTGCTCAAATTCTTAAAAGTCATGAGAACAGCCCATTTCACATGGAAAGCTTTAAGTCATGGAAGATTTTAGAAGTTGGTTTAAAAAAAAATCAGACTATAGATTGTGTATTGGAAAGTACAATGAAAGCTGAAGTTAAACATTAGAACAACGTACTCCGTAGGTTACTTATTTTAGTGAAATTTCTTGGTACCCAGTCTTTAGCCTTTCGCGGCACTTCGGAGAGATTATTTGAGATGAACAACGGAAATTTTTTAAAACTTGTGGAAGCAGTTGCAAAATTTGATTTAGTATTAGGAGAGCATTTGAGGCGAATTAACAATCAGGAGACACAGAATAGATGTCTTAGTAAAATTGAATGGTTTTACTAATGAACTGATGCTGATACATTTAATATCTAATTCTGTTAAAAATAAAATCATTTGTATGATTAAGGCAGCAAAACATTATTCAATTATTGTTGATTCAACCCCTGACAAAAGTCATGTGGAGCAAGTAACTTTAGTAATTAGATTTGTTCATCAGGAAAATAATATATTTAAAATAAGAGAGCATTTTTTAGGATTTTTAGAAAGAAAAAGTAAGACTGGGGAAGGATTGACTGATTTAATTTTAAAAGAATTAGAGAATTTAAATATTTCTATAAATAATTGTAGAGGTCAGGGTTACGATAATGGTTCCAACATGAGAGGTAAACAATCCGGTATGCAAAACAGAATAAGAACTATTGAACCTAGAGCATTTTTTGTTCCATGTGCCTCGCACACGGTTAATTTAGTAGTAAATGTTTCCGTGAATTGCTCGTTGGATGCAGTTAAATTTTTTGATATTGTCCAAAATTTATATGTATTCGTATCTAGTTCAACGAATAGGTGGACTATATATAAAAAAAAATGTTCCTAATTTAACTCTAAAACCTATTTCTGAAACTCGATGGGAAAGCAGAATTGATGCATTGAAACCATTAAAAAATAACTTGGGTGATATATATGAGGCTTTAATTGAAATTTCCGAAGAAGGTACTGCAGAAGTAAAAGTCACTGCTGAGTCATTAGGTAATAAGATCCTAGATTTTAAATTTATTTTTAGTTTATTGATTTGGTTTGATGTGTTAGAAAAAATCAACATAGCTAGCAAATACTTACAAGGTCAAAGCGTTAGCTTGTCTGCAGGTATTACAATACTTGAAAATACTAGTCAATATATTACGAAATTGAGAACTGATGAAAAGTTTAATCAATATATTTGTGCAGCTGAAGCAATAGCTTTAGATTTAGAAATACCATCCACATTTGCTGAGCAGTCATCATTACGTTCTCGGCGAAGGAAAAGAATGTATACGGATGAAGCTGAAGAAACAATTTTAGATCCTAAGCTAAGCTTTAAAGTTAACTTTTACTATATACTAGATCAAGCTATTACTTCCATAAATGAAAGATTTGAACTGTTGAAAGCTCACAATAATTTGTTTTCTTTTTTATACAACATAAATGAAGCTCACAAATTAGAAAATTTAAAAAATTTATGTAAGCAATTAGATCTGGCTTTAAGTAATAATGAATCGAAAGATTTGAATGGAGAAGAATTATACCAGGAGATATTAATTTTATCTCCGCTTGTTAAATCAGATCAATCTAGTTTAGATGTACTAAATTTTATATTTAAATCTAACTTAGATCAACTATTTCCAAACTCGGTAGTAGCTATTAAAATTTTAAATACTCTGCCTGTAACAGTAGCTTCCGGTGAACGCAGTTTTTCAAAATTGAAACTCATCAAAACTTACTTGCAAACGACAATGACACAAGATAGATTGGTAGATTTGTCAATTCTATCGATAGAAAAGGAATTAGTTGAAGCGTTAGAGTACGATGACATGATTGAAGAGTTTGCAAAATTAGAAGCAAGAATAGTTCAATTTGTATAAAGTTGCTGTTTATGGAGATTTAATTTGTATAAATATGTAAATAATTTTTTTTTTAAATTCAATGAACTAAAAAATGTAAATAATTTTTTTTGTTATATTTATTTGAGGACTAGGCCTACTGGGGATACCTCGTTAAAAAAAGCGCGTTAGTATAGTCTACCTCAATGGTGACGTGGAAATGGCTTATACTATGCATGTGGGCGCAATTTTCAAAATCAGCACAGGGCGCCGAATCAGGTTGAACCGGGCCTGAGTACCTGCCATACAACTTCTAATTTTATATTAGCATTGCTCTATATCTATGGAAGCTGCGTGTCTGAAATTTTGCCAAAAGTAGTTTAGTATAATGGCCAAAGTTACTGCAAAATTTGGTTCGTCTACTGCAGAGGGTTCGAGTACCTGCCATACAACTCCTTCTTTTTTATGAGCTTTACACTACACTTGCTTAAGCTGGGTGTCTGAAATTTTGCCAAAAATAGTTTAGTGTAATGGCCAAGGTTACTGCAAAATTTGGTTGGTCTACTGCAAAGGGTTCGAGTAGCTGCCATACAACTCCTTCTTTTATATGAGCATTACTCTACACCTAATAAAGCTGAATGTTTGAAATTTTGCCAAAAGTAATTAACCGGATGATATAATGTATATGTTACGGTCATACGGGTATCCCAGAGTTGACACAGTCTACTCTACTACACTCTTCCTCGTTTTTTCCTATACATAATAAAATGTATGGCAACAATGTTGTCAACAATATTCTTGCGTTTGAAATTTGCTTAAAAAAAAAATTTATAATTTTTTCAATTATAAAAACGTTTTTAAGTATTTTTGAATTTTATTCCTATAGCTTAACGCGCTATAAAGATAGTATAATTTTGTACACTTATTACACAAAAAAATATATAATGTTCAGAAAATTTGATGATTTTTCTAAACAAATACATATGTATATTACTGAAGTCAAGTAGCCAAAATTCGAGTTAATGCTGTTCTACATATAGAAAACTGTACTTTTTTCTAAACATTTTAGTACTATTTGAACTATGTTGTATGTATTCTGTATCCTAATTAAAAAGCTTATTCATAGAGCATAATATGTACAACAAAATTTAACATACTTATCATAATTCATAAGTAAATAAGTTAAGTACTTAGTATTGTATTATAATTGAAGCTGCCAAAATACAAAATAATAGTTAAGTTGACAGAAGTCGAGATTTTTTTTAAAAACACAATTTTAAGATTTATAACTAAAAAGATATTAAAAAAAAACGAGGAAGAATGTAGTAGAGTAGACTGTGTCAACTCTGGGATACCCGTATGACCGTTATATAAATATTATATCATTATTATTATAAACATTAATTACTTTTGGCAAAATTTCAAACACACCAGCTTTATTAGGTGAAATGTAATGCTCATATAAAAGAAGGAGTTGTATGGCAGCTACTCGAACCCTCTGCAGTAGACCAACCAAATTTTGCAGTAACTTTGGCCATTACACTAAACTATTTTTGGCAAAATTTCAGATACCCAACTTCAATAGGTATAGAGTAATCATCATCATCATCATCAAATGGCGTCACAACTCGGGGTGAGTTTTAGCCTGATTAGGTATAGAGTAATGCTCATATAAAATAAGAAGTTGTATGGCAGCTACTCGAACCCTTTGCAGTAGACCAACCAAATTTTGCAGTAACTTTGGCCATTACACTAAACTATTTTTGGCAAAAATGCAGACACTCAGCTTTAATAGGTATAGAGTAATGCTCATATAAAAGAAGGAGTTGTATGGCAGCTACTCGAACCCACTGCAACAGACCAACCAAATTTTGCAGAAACTTTGGCCATAAAACTAAACTACTTTTGGCAAAACTTCAGACACGTAGCTGTAATAGGTACAGAGAAATACTCATATAAAAAAAGAAGTTGTATGGCAGCCACCCAAAGGGCTGGAAAATTATTGTCTGCTCCACGCCAAAGTAGGAGCAGACAATAAAGGGCTGGAAAATGTTATGGGTAAACACGGAATCGGATCTATGAACGAAAATGGAGAATATTTGATCGAAACATGTATGACGTCAGAACTCGTCATTGGTGAGACACTCTTTATTCATAAACCATGTCACAAGGCCACCTGGGTGTCCCCCGATAATAAAACTGAAAATCAAATAGATCATATATGTATCAATAAACTTTGGAGAAGTAGTCTATTAGATGTACGAGCTAAAAGAGGTGCAGACATTGGATCTGACCATCACCTTGTAGTAGCCAAAATTCGTATCAAAATAGCTGGAATTGTACAAAAAGCCAAAACTATACCAAAGAAGTTTGACTTAGGAAAATTAAAAGATCCAGCAGTGAATAGTGCTTTCACATCAGAATTAAACAAATGCTACGATGAAACTAATAACCCACAACAAATGACTATCGAAGAAAACTGGAATGCTTTTAAATCAATAATGTTAACAACAAGTGAAAAAATCCTAGGTCATAGACCAAAAGAGAAAAAAGAATGGTTATCGGAAGTTACCTGGAAATTAATAGAAGAAAGAAAAAATGCAAAGCATATTAAAAACAACGCCAAAACACGGAAACAAAAAGAAAATGCTGTTAAAATCTATAGTAAATATAACACTGAAGTGAAAAAGTCCTGCAGAAGAGACAAGCGAAATTGGGTAAACGAACTAGCTAACCAAGCCGAAAAAGCAGCTGCAACAAATAATATTAAGCTACTATACGATACCAATCGTAAACTATCAGGAGCTAAATTAAGTAATAACCGTCCAATACTAAGTAAAAATGGAATTAGTATCACAAATCGAAAAGAACAGTTGCAAAGATGGCATGAACACTTCAGTGAGTGCTACAAATCTCACAGTCAACTGGCATTCTCTGAAAATAATAATGAAATATTAACAGCAGCACAAAGGGGATCCAATTTAAATACATACCCCCCCAATATTGAAGAAATAAAAACTGCAGTGAAAACGATGAAATCCAATAAATCACCAGGTTTTGATCAAATTACCGCAGAAATGTTAAAGGCAGACCCAAATCTAACAGCACGTATGCTACATCCAATTTTTCAAAAAATATGGCAAACAGAGTCGGTACCTAAAGATTGGCTTGAAGGAATTTTGATAAAATTACCTAAAAAAGGTAACCTGTCTATCTGTGATAACTATAGAGGGATAACACTACTATCTATTCCATCGAAAGTTCTCTCAAAAATACTGTTGAACAGAATCAACACTAAACTAGATGAAACAATCCGAAAACAGCAATCTGGATTTCGCCCTAATAGATCATGCGTGGATCAAATCAATACACTTCGAATAATCATAGAACAGGTGAATGAATGGCAATCCACATTAAAACTAGTTTTCGTAGACTTCAAGTCTGCATTTGATACTATACATCAAGAATATATATGGGACTCGCTTAAAATTAGAGGAGTGCCAATGAAGTTGATACGGCTTATCCGAGCACAGTACGAAGGATTTAAATGCAGGATTCTACATCAAGGTCAACTATCTGAGCCGATAAATATTGACTGTGGAGTCAGACAGGGTTGCCTGCTGTCACCAATTCTATTTTTAATTGTGCTCGATGACATACTAAGTGCTGCCATTGACGATTTAAACAGAGGCATATTTTGGAATTTCGGGGAACATCTAGAAGATCTTGACTATGCGGACGATATATGCCTACTATCAACTAGAAATATCGATCTGCAGGAAAAATTGAACGATTTGGCACAAGAGTCTGAACTGCGCGGACTAAAAGTCAATGTAAAGAAAACAAAAGCAATGAAAGTAAACTCACCTAATGTAAACAATTTGATGTTATATGATGAAGAAATATCTAATGTTACCAACTTTTGTTACCTTGGTAGCGTAATAACGCCTGAGGGAGGAGCAAAAGCAGATATGACCGCTAGAATAAATAAAGCTAAACAAGTGTTTGCACAACTTCGAAAAACCTGGAAGTCTGCAATCATCTCTAAGGAAACAAAAATTAAAATATTGAATTCAAACGTCAAATCTGTTCTGTTATACGGTTGCGAAACGTGGTTAGTAACGGAGGAACTTACCAGCAAAATTCAAAGCTTCGTTAACACATGTCTCCGTCGAATACTGAAAATATGGTGGCCAAACAGAATTAGGAACGAGGAATTACATGCCAGATGCAATCAAGTACCTATAGCAGAGGAGATTTTAACAAGAAAATGGAAATGGATTGGTCATACACTCAGAAAAGATCAGTCCGAAATCTGCAGGCAAGCGCTTGATTGGAACCCGCAAGGTGCAAGAAAACGCGGGCGTCCGAAAAACTCGTGGAAAAGAACAATTCGCGCCGAAATTACCAAATCAAGAAAAACATGGGGTGAAATAAAAATGATCGCACAGAACCGTACTGAATGGAAGGATTTTGTTAAGGCTCTTTGCTCCACTAGGAGCTATAGAAATTAGTAGTAGTAGTAGTATGGCAGCCACCCGAACGCATGGGCCAAAATAGCTGGATTTAAATAGCGATGACGGCTATGGCAAAAAAACGAATTTGCGAAAATTTCAAGATCCTAGCTACTTTAGTTTTTGAGTTATCGTGCGGACGGACGGACGGACGGACGGACATACATAGCTAAATCGATTTTTTTTTCGATTCTGATCCGATCCATACACTTGAGTCTATATCTACCCCTCCTCCTTCTCTGCGTCACAAACGTAATGGCAAATTTATTATACCCTTTGACTATATAGTCATACGGGTATAATGACTATATAGTCATACGGGTATAATAACTAATCAATAAATTTTTCCTTCCCTTATTCCATTTTTAAATTTAGTAGCTACATAGGCATATAAGCACTACATTTCAATAATAAAATCTGAAATTTTTACTACAAATGTAGTAAATCTGAAATTTTACTACATATACAAAAAATGGTTCTGAATTCTTTACTTTACTTTATATTATACCTATTTGTCTTCGAGTAAACTACTCTTTTTACAGCTACACCACACCGCCTCTTGAAAAAGACTAGATGAAAAGAGTAGATAATTAAATATTTATTTTATCTAAATTAAACAATGCGACGTACAATTTTTAATACGGCAGTACGTCAATATGTCTACATACATTTTGAATTTTTTTCAATATAAGATATTTTTTAAAACATAATCTTAGAAATATAACAAAAACCAAAAACCATTTGTCAATTTACAAATTTTAAAAATCCGATTACAGTACATCGCGTTACGCGTATTTTGGTTACTCTCATGTAAATTCATATACCTATTTATTTGTAAATTTTTTGACAGCAATTATACGTCAACTTTTATTTAAGTTGAAGATTATTTTTTAGTTTTTTTTGGCGAACATATTATAGGTATTTTCAATTATTTTGAATGTATGTTTTTTGAAAAAAAAAAATATTATTTTAAAATATTTTATTTTGAAAACTTAATCGTAGCAATATAAGAAAAAACAATTTTAATATTTTTATACGCTCTGTCCAATTTTCAAAATTTTAAATTCCGAAGTACAGTATATAACGTACCTACTTATTTCAAAATTTTTTGAGAGAAACTGCACGCCGTACGCATTTATTCTGGTTGATCCCTAAAGAACACATAATTTTTCTTAAGAAATGTAATTTTTTTGTTTCTGCAAACATATTATAGGTATTTCAATTATTTGGAATATAATGTAATGTATTTTTTAAAAAAATATATAGGTATTTTTAAAAACAATATTATTTTAAAATATTTTATTTTTGGAACAATAACAACATAAGAAAAAACAATAACATTTTTATATGCTTTGTCAATGTTTAAATTTTAAAAATTCGAGGTACAGTAAGTTATTCTCATGTAATATCATGTACTAAACTACTAATTTACAACTTTTTGTTAGCAATTACCATAAGCGTTGATTTTGGTTAGGCCCTAAGGAACAAATCATTTAAATTACAAATTATTTTTTTAAGAAAGATTTTTGGTTCTTAATTTTTTGCAAACATATTTGATTACAACATTTGTTATACAGCTCTCAAACTTAATAACAACTACAGAATATATTTAAAAAGTCGGTTAATTTATTATTATAAAAAACTTAACAGAAAGCATCAAGCATTTACGAAGTAGCAAAACAATTTTGAAAGCAAAAAAAAAAAATACATACAGTAGAGCTCGCTTATAACGACCATGAAGAGACAGAAAATATTCGTCGTAATAAAAGAATGTCGTTTTAAAAGAATTTCGTTTTAAAAGAATGTTGTGAATTTTGAAAAATTAGTATAAGAATTGAACATTGTAGAATGTGCTAATTCTAGAATGGGCACTTTGAACTCATTTGCTAGATTTTTATTTGATATGTCAGCCTCACCCCTATGTATGTGGGATTTCATATTATTTTGATAATATAAATCGCTTACCAATATCCAGTTGCAGCATAAATTTCAATTTTTTGTCTCAGCAATATATTTTATTCATTAGCAGCACCTAAAAAGAATATCATTTAATTTTAAAAGAAAAAATATATTGTTAAAATACTTATCTTTTGACACTCCATATCTCTAGTAGCTCAGAGATATTTTAATCCAAACGATAGATAGAATGAATGGTCGATAGAATGAAACATGGAACGAAACAAAAGGCAAGATATTGACGAATGACACTAGGGGAGCTAGTTAATGATAAAAAGAATTTTCAAGATCAAAAGTTTATTCACCTTTTCTTTTTTTTCATATTTTTTATTAAACGGTTATTTACTTTTTCTTTTTTTTATATTTAAAAGCTGTAACTTCCAAAAATATAAAAGGAGGAAAAGAAAGTAGAAGAAAGCAGAGTATATACGTGGACGTGGATAATTATACAAGCGGGAAAGAGTTAAACTTTTAAAAGAAGATAAAGGAGTTAAATTTTTTTTAAAGAAGATAATAAAAATAATTTGTAAAGAAAGTTTTAATTTATATATTTAAAGTTATTGTTAATATTGAAATTTATATTGAAAAAAAAAAACTTATTTAGTGAAATTAACTTTATTTTTTTTCAAACATTTTTAAATATAATTATATTGTGATTTATAAACTAAATGAAATAAAAGAACTAGTTTTCAATTTTTTATATAACAAGAAAGTGTTTTAATTCAAATCTTATTTTTATCCAATCCTACATTTGGGGGCTCAACCGGGATAATCCAGAATTGATCCAGGATTGGACGTTTGATCTAGTGATCTAAAAAAAAAATAAAAACAACATTTAAACAGGTGAATATTAAAAAAAAATTTTTATATTAAACGTAGAGATATATATAAAAAAAAACTTTTGAGATTACATATATAAAAGTGAATAAAAAAAAAATAAAATATATCTATATATATAAAAGGGAATGTTTGTTTGTTTGTTTGTTTGTTTGTTTGTATGTAGCGAATAGACTCCTAAACTGCCCAGCCGATTTTCATGAAAATTTGTATATAGGGGTTTTTGGGTACGGAAAGAAATCGTGGCCCAAAAATTTTGCTCTAACGGACCGACAAGTTGGGGCTGTGGTGCAAGTATTTAAATTTCTTTGTTCTAAAATGAAAACGGTTTGACCGATTGACTTCAAATTTTGTATACGTGATGCTCTTTGAGAATTGAGTAGACACTATTAACAGTTTTGGAATTTATTAACCCATGTCGGGCCGACGGGTGGTCAAAAAAAATTTTGGGTCCAAATTTTGTCCGATTTTACGAAATTCTGCTTTAGTTTAAAAGAAAGCCCCAAAAAAATTTTTGTTGAGTTCCATTAACCCATTGCGGCCCAACCGCTTTTTATAGGTTTTTTAAATACTTTACTCTAAATTCGAAACGGTTTGACCGATTGACTTCAAATTTTGTATACGTGATGCTCTTTGAGAATTGAGTAGACACTATTGACAGTTTTGGAATTTGTTAACCCATGTAGAGCCGACGGGTGGTCAAAAAAAATTTTGGGTCCAAATTTTGTCCGATTTTACGATATTCTGCTTTGGCTTAAAAAAAAGCCCCAAAAAAATTTTTGTTGAGTTCCATTAACCCATTGCGGCCAACAGCTTATTATAGGTTTTTTTCAATATTTTACTCTAAATACGAAACGGTTTGACCGATTGACTTCAAATTTTGTATACGTGATTCTCCTTGAGAATTGAGTTGACACTATTAACAGTTTTGGAATTTGTTAACCCATGTAGGGTCGACGGGTGGTTAAAAAAAATTTTTCGTCCAAATTTTGTCCGATTTTACGAAATTCTGCTTTAGTTTTAAAAAAATTTTGTTGAGTTCCATTAACCCATTGCGGCCCAAAAGCTTTTTATAGGTTTTTTCAATACTTTACTCTAAATTCGAAACAGTTTCACCAATTGACTTCAAATTTTGTATACGTGATGCTCCTTGAGAATTGAGTTGACACTATTAACAGTTTTGGAATTTATTAACCCATGTTGGGCCGACGGGGTGTCAAAAAAAATTTTGGGTCCGAATTTTGTCCGATTTTATGAAATTCTGCTTTGGCTAAAAAGAAAACCCACAAAAAAATTTTCTTGACTTGCATTAACCCATTGGGGCCAACAGCTTTTTATAGGTTTTTTCAATACTTAACTCTAAATTAAAAACGGTTTGACCGATTTTCTTTAAATTTTATATACGTGCTCCCCTGTGAGAATTGAGTTGACACTATTAACAGATTTGGAATTTGTTAACCCATGTCGGTCAAAATAATTTTGGAAGCTAATATTGTCAAAATTTGCGAAGTACTGCTTTGGCTAAAAAGAAAGCCTCAAAAAAATTTTGTTGAGTGATTTGGAAGCAAATTACGTCCAATTTTGCGCAATACTGCTTTGCCCAAAGAGAAAGTGTAGTTCCGTTAACCCAGTGGGGCACAGTGGCTTTTAATAGATTTTTGCGTTACTTAACTCTAAATTAGAAACGATTTGACCGGTTTACTTCAAATTTTATATGTGTGAAGCAACTTGAAAATGGAGTTGAGTCTGTTAACAGTCGGTCCTGCGATTTTTCAAAAAATTGTTTTGGAAGTAAATTACGTCAAAATTTGGAAAGTAGTTCGTACTGCTTTGAATTACAGAAAGTTTCAAAAATTACTAGAATAATCCTAGAAAAATCGTTTTAAAAAGATTGCTTTCACACATTTTAAAATTTACATGTGTAAACCGTGTGTAAGTTTTGTGTTAACTTTTAGCAGTAACATCAAATTCAATTAAACCTCCATTGAGAGGCGCAGCAACGCGCACCGGGTATTAGCTAGTATAAGATAAGATAGATAAAAATTTTTTTTGAAGATTATATATATAAAAAATTTATTTTAACGATAAACGGTAAATACAAAAATAAAATATATTTTAAGAAATAAGACAGTAAATATATATTTAAAGTAGAACGTGGATTATTTAAAAATTATTTAGAACGTGGATTACTTAAAAATTATTGAGAACGTGGATAACTTTATTAAAAAAAAATATATATTTAACATACACAAAAACTTTGAACAGTTAATTTTTTTTATATATAATTGTTTTGTGAATATTTAATAAAATTTAATAAGATGAGTTCTAGACGTAGACTAAGTCGTCAAAATAGCGATTTGCCGGTAGTGAACGAAGGAATACGTGAACATAGTAGATTTAGTACCGAAACTAATTCTCAAATTAAATTTAGTTTCAATGATTTTGAAACTTTGTTAAGAAAATTTACGGGAAAAGAAACCATTAGTGTACGAAAATGGTTTTCGGAATTCGAACAATATGCTTACACGTTTCACCTCAATGACTTAGAAAAATATATAGTGTGTAAAAGGTTATTAGAAGGTGACGCGAAACTGTTCGTGGAATGTGAAGCGAAACCGTTAAACTTTTACACCTTAAAAGAAGCTCTATTAAATGAATTTCAACCAAAAATGAATAGTGCTGAAGTTCATAGTAAGTTACAAGCGCGAAAGAAAAACGCTAACGAGTCGTATCGCGAATTTCTATACAAAATGATCGATATAGCTTCGCAAGCTGAAGTCGATGAAATATCGGTTATTAGCTACATCATAAACGGTATAAATGATACGCCCGCTAATAAGTCAACTCTGTACGGCGCAAAAAATTATGCAGAGTTCAAGGAAAAATTAGCCGTGTATGAAAAAATTAAAACAGATACAAATCGAAATAATAATCTAAAACATGTTGACGCGAAAATTATCGAAGTGTCGAAAAGAAATAATTGTACTAACAAAATATCGCGCGCGAATAAATATTGCTTTAACTGTGGATCATCAGCACATGAATTTCACAGTTGTCCAGAAAAGGAAAGAGGACCGAAATGTTTCGAGTGTAACCAGTTTGGACACAAAAAACCGGATTGTCCAAACAAGAAGCGTCCGATTGCTATAACAAATGCAGCTAATACAAATACAAATAATAATTGTGTTTTAATAAAGGTGAACAACGTTGTGATGGAAGGTTTAATAGATACTGGAAGCGATATTTGTTTGATTAAAGAAGCATATATTAATTTAATTAAACCTTTATCTATTCTCAGAAACAATCAGATAGCAATATCAGGGTTAGGTTCTAATATTTTCAGTAAAGGTTGTTGCAACCTGGAAATTCAAATAAATGAAGATACTTACCAAAATGTTGAGGTACACATAATTGATAACAACAGCATGAAGTTTCCTGTTATCATAGGTATGAGTTTGCTAAGACACTCTATAGTCAAAATAAGTGGTGGCGTCATTTCCGTAAAGAAGAATAACACTTCAACAGTCAACACTAAAAAAGAAGAAAACGGTTGTTATTTAGCTGAAATAAAATTAGAAGATGAGTTTATTTACCAAGATCTCCCAGGGTTAGCCAATTTGGACAAAGATAAATTTAATAAAATTGTTAATTTAAATAAAAATGGTACAGTATCACCGTCCAACTCTAAAACTAAGGCAGTCAAAAATTTCCCGGAACTCAAAATAGCAAATCAGGTTCAAAGCTTTTTAGGTTTAACGAGCTATTTTAGGAAATTTATCCCACAACACTCAATCATTGCAAAACCGCTAAGTGACATGCTCAAGAAGGATGTTAAATTTAAATTTGACAACACCGAGAGGAGTTCTTTTGAAAAATTAAAAAATATTTTAAGCACATCACCTGTTTAAAAAATTTTTAGAGTTACATACAGATGATTGCAAATTTGGAGCGTTACACCCGGTGCACTATTCAAGCAAAAAAACAACAGATGCACAACAAAAGTGGAGTAGCTATGAACTGGAAGTACTAGCTGTGGTGGAAGCGGTGAAAAAATTTAGAACATATTTACTAGGGAAAAAATTTAAGTTGATAACGGATTGCAAGGCGTTTACAATGACACTAAATAAAAAGGATTTAGTAACACGAGTGGCACGTTGGTCGTTGCTGTTAGAAGACTTTGACTATGAAGTGGAACACCGAGAAGGCACAAGAATTCGCCATGTTGATGCATTAAGCAGAAATCCGGTAACTTACTGTGTTGAAATAAAAAAGAATTTTATATGTCAATTACAGGAATTACAAATGAAAGATGAAAAGTTAGCTGCGATAATAGAAGTATTGAAACATGGTCAATACAAAGATTTTGTCATTCACCATAATATTTTGGCCAAAGATGTAAATGGAAAAATGTTATATGTTGTTCCAGAGGGGATGAAAAATTCGTTGGTAAGATCAATACACGAAAATGGTCATTTTCATTTTGCGAATCTGATCTGAAAAGAAGAATAGATGTTTGCATTGGAAACTGTGTCGAATGTGTTTTGGCAGAAAGAAAGAGCGGAAAACAAGAAGGTCTACTTAACCCAATACCCAAAGGGGATACACCGTTGGATACGTTTCATATTGATCATGTAGGGCTCATGAGTACAACTAAGAAGGATTACCGATATGTGTTGGCGATAGTTGATGGATTTTCCAAGTTTTGTTGGTTGTTCCCTACAAAAAGTTTAAATGCAGAGGAAGTAATAAAGAAATGTGAAATAATTGCAAGTACATTTGGTTATCCATCGCGGATAATTTGTGATAGAGGAGGAGGGTACATATCAAATCAATTCCGTGAGTATAGAAAATCACATGACACTAAACTTTACTTCATAGCCACAGGAGTTCCAAAAGGTAATGGTCAGGTGGAACGTCTACACAAAACTACAGTTGCAGTTCTAACGAAATTATCGTTAAACCAACCTGAAAAATGGTACACGCATATTACAGATGTACAAAGAATTTTAAATAGCACTTTTCATCGCTCTATTCAAACAACACCATTTGAACTCATGTTAGGAACTAAAATGAAAACAAAGAATGATAAAAATATAATACAGCTAATAGAAGAAGAATGGATTCAACAATTTCAAAATGAACGCAGTCAAGCAAGAGAACAGGCCAAGTTGGACATTATCAAAATTCAGGCCGAAAATAAAAGAAATTTTGATCGCAAAAGAAAAGCAGCAATAAAATATAGTTTAGGAGATTTAGTTGCATTCGAACGTACACAATTTGGAGTTGGTCTTAAAATTAAACAAAAATTTTTTGGTCCATATCGAGTGACAGCTATTAAAGGATTTGATAGGTACACAGTGCAAAAGGAAGGCGAACACGAAGGTCCAACCAATACTGAATGCAGTGCTGACAAAATGAAATTATGGGTGCAATACGAAACTGATAGCGATCTGGATCAATCCGAGGCGGATTAAAATACAGGATGGCCGAATGTGGGATTTCATATTATTTTGATAATATAAATCGCTTACCAATATCCAGTTGCAGCATAAATTTTAATTTGTTGTCTCAGCAATATATTTTATTCATTAGCAGCACCTAAAAAGAATATCATTTAATTTTAAAAGAAAAAATATATTGTTAAAATACTTATCTTTTGACACTCCATATCTCTAGTAGCTCAGAGATATTTTAATCCAAACGGCAACCAGCATCCGATTTATTTTAATTAATTTTCTTGCAAAAGAATTGTTTACTATTTGTAAAACATGTTTGTTTACAAATAGTAAATAATTATTTTAGACAGTTGTCATTGCTGACGGATAGAATGAAACGTCGATAGAATGAAACATGGAACGAAACAAAAGAATGACACTAGGGGAGCTAGTTAATGATAAAAAGAATTTTCAAGATCAAAAGTTTATTCACCTTTTCTTTTTTTCATATATTTTATTAAACGGTTATTTACTTTTTCTTTTTTTTATATTTAAAAGCTGTTACTTCCAAAAATATAAAAGGAGGAAAAGAAAGTAGAAGAAAGCAGAGTATATACGTGGACGTGGATAATTATACAAGCGGGAAAGAGTTAAACTTTTAAAAGAAGATAAAGGAGTTAAATTTTTTTTAAAGAAGATAATAAAAATAATTTTTAAAGAAAGTTTTAATTTATATTTTTGAAGTTATTGTTAATATTGAAATTTATATTGAAAAAAAAAACTTATTTAGTGAAATTACCTTTATTTTTTTTCAAACATTTTTAAATATAATTATTTTGTGATTTATAAACTAAATGAAATAAAAGAACTAGTTTTTAATTTTTTATATAACAAGAAAGTGTTTTAATTAAAATCTTATTTTTATCCAATCCTACATGTATACTGCATTTTCTTCTAATGAAATTTTTTTGTATTTTTGATGCATTATTATGATTTTTTTTTAAAAATACTAAAATAATCACCAAGCAACATTATTAGATATAATAAGTTTAAATACATTTTTAGGTAAAATTTAATTCTTTGGCAAAAAGGGTAACGTTTATTATAATTAAAATTGAACATAGTTCGTTGTAAATGAAAACTACTGTATAAACCAAATGTATTGCTTTCATTTCGAACAGAACTCATTTTTTTTTTTCACTGGAATTTTAGAGAGATAAAGAAAAAAAAAAAAAAAACAAAAACAAAAAAAAAATTTTAAAAAAGTTTCAATCTCGTTGTTCATTGAACACTTGAACTAAACAAAAAAAAAGACATAAGTACCTATAATATATAGTTTCATTGAGCTGCGAGTTACAACTGAAAATGAATTACTTTTACCCAGAAAGTCGGCGCATAATATTAGAGTTATAAGCCTTGACTTTTAACAGCGTGACCGTTTAATTCAAATTTACGTTAAATTAAAGACGGGTTTTTACCTGAAAAAACGCAATATTTAAAAAAAAAAATATCATTTTCCTATTTAAACAAAAAAAAACCTTTCTTTTGGCTGTTGTTTCATTAAAATTAGTCTTATAGTTTACCCGGAAAAAAGATGTTTATATTTGTATGGGAAAAAATAAGCCGATTAAATATTATGATCTACACTATTTGTAGAGAAATTAACGTTTCGTAAATTGTCATATAACTCCTGACTGGATTTTTTTTCTACGAAATTATTTAAAAGTACATTTTTTATCTCAACCCAATATTCTAGATGATTGTTTATCTCTATAATTTCCCTAGCCTTATCAACTAATTTACTTTTTAATCTATTTAACAATATAACTTGACTTGAAGAGTCATATTTTAAAATTATAGGTATTACACTTTCGACTAATTCTAAAAATGTATTCAAATTCTCACCATTTCCAATAAATGTTGGCAGGTTTTTGATGTATTTAATCGGATCGATCTGCAAAACCAATGGTTGACTCGTTGCTGTTTGGTCCTGTGTTAATGACATTGTATATCTCTGCTCCAATCTCTTTGTTGATCTCGTTGTATTAATTTTGTTGAATGATGTTCACGTATATTTTCACAAAAAGTTTATCTTATTTGTACCAGTATAATGGTATATTATTATAAGCAGGCCATAACAGAGGGTGGGCCATGAGGGCCATTTGGCTCAGGCCCCGAGTTGTGAAAGGGCCTCTATTTATTTCCTAATTTGATCACAGTAGGTGCGGAAAAATTAAGTTGAAATATTATTTTGAGTATTAATTTATTTTATTTTAACCAAAGATTTATAAAATATAACGAAACAAAAGTTATAGTAAAAATTTCAAGTTATTGTTATATGTTGGTACAAAACTTTTTTACGGAGTAGGCCAATTGCATAAAAAAGAATATGTTGAACTCTGAAAAATTCAAAAAAATTTTAACGTAGTAAGCCAATTGCATAAAAAAGAATATTTAATTTTCAATTATTAAAAATTTAACTATATTTCCTATTCAGTACAGTTTTAATTTTCCTATTGAGTATAGCTTTTGGTTCCGTACATAAATTTTAGTGATTTTAGCCAGACTTTTGGATTCCTTTGAACTTTTCAAACTTCATCAGATGAGGAAATAAAATCGAGAGCAAAAAATATGCACTTAAAATATCCAAAGGAAATTTCAAATGAAATATGTGATGAAATGATATTTTTAAAAAATATTTTTGAAGTAAACTTTGATATAGAATCATCTCCAGCTAAGTTGCTGATAAACATTTTAGAAAAAAATCTAATTGGATTGTTTCCAAATATATCAACAGCTTTAAGAATATTTTTAAGTTTACCTGCCTCCGTTGCTTCAGCGGAACGAAGCTTCAGTGTGTTGAAAAGGGTTAAAAATTTTTACAGATCTGCAATGAGCCAAGAACGGTTGAATGGGCTATCAATTTTACATATAAATTCAGATATTGCACAAAATATTGATTTTTCAACTATTATAAAAGATTTTGCTACAACTAAAGCTCGAAAAGCTTATTTGTAATTTAATTATTAATTTCATACTTTTTAAATAAATTAAAAATAATAAAAGAACTATGTAAATTTGTTTTTTTTACTCAAACAAGAGGCCCCATATTTTTTATTGGCCTGGGCCCCCTCTCAGCTCTGCAAGGCCCTGATTATAAGTATTATTAGTAGGAAATTTATTTATTTGTTTTTCCTTTTTTGTTTTGAAATAGGTAAAACAATTTTTTTTTTTTTTTTTTTGTGTGTTTGATTTGAACTATTTTATTTATTTAGATATTAGATTGTTTTATTTGTTTTAATTGTTATAAGTTTAGAATTTTGTTTTTATATTTACGATAATTTATTTTAGTAAATTTATTAATAAATTTATGGAAATAATTTTAAACTGCATTATACAAAAGGTTTTAAATTTAAAATTTTTATTTGTGTTTTGAGTTTTTTTTCCTTTATACTTCTTTTTTTTAAGAGTTTTCTTTTATTATTAATTTTTGGGATCCTACCGACTGCGCCATTAATGTTTTTCAAACTTTTTATTCGGAAAAATATTAATAAAACAAAAAAAAATCTTTAATTTTCAAAAAAGTACTTTATTATTTGTTATCAGAAAAAGAACTGAAAATTTTCTTAACTAATTTACTTAACTTAGTATAAAATTTTAGTTACGTAATACAATTTTAGATTTTACGTAACATTTTACATTTCACATTTTAAGTGTGTTATAAAAAGAAAAGAAAAATGCTGATTTTACATTATCAGCGTTTTTCGATAATTTTTCAATAAATTTAAATTAATTTAATTTTAAAAGTTTTAACAAAAAAACAATGTTTGATCAGCTAATTAGTTATTTAAAAAAATATTTATTTGTTTAATGAAAAAAACGGTCGAATATGAAATAAAGCACTTGGGTTCAAGTGAGTTTAAAATAAAGAAAACGTAAAATGTAAAATTAAGAGAAAAATTGAAATTCGATTTAATTTAGAGAAAATGGCATTTTCCGTTCTTGTAGGATAATTCCATTTTCTTGTACAATATTGTTTGGTACAGTAGGTATAAAATTATCAGCAGAGGGTGATGAGGATGTAACTATATATAAATATATAAAACTTGCATACATATATGACACAATTCACACAAAGTCATTTTTAGACAATTTCTAGGATCCCTATTGTTTTTGGTTAAAATCGGACCAAGGCTTCGGGGAGCTGCCACACAACTTTTTGGCAACAATATGAATTTCTTCAAGACTAATTATACTACAAGGATGAAAATTAAACACTGTTAGTTTTATAATGAGTCAAGTACTTATATGAAGTTTCAAAATGTTATGGCTCCATTTTCGGGGAGCTGCCATACAACTTCCTTTGTTAGTTATATAATACCCTACACTTATATGAAGCACTTATATGAAGTTTCAAAATGTTACGACCCCATTTTCGGGTGGCTGCCATACAGCTTCTTTGCACCAATATGAATTTCTTCAAAATTAATTATACTAGGAGGATGAAAATTACACACGGTTAGTTATATAATGAATCGAGCACTTATATGAACTTTCAAAATGTTACGGCCTCATTTTCGGGCTGCCATACAAAGTTTTAAATTCAATAACTGCGAATCTAATGAAGGTACGAGGTTAAAATTAAAACTGGGCAGGTAAGGTAATAGGGCAAGTTACTTGTCAAAATTCGGCATCACTCGGACCAACATTTAGGGTCGGCCATTTTTTTATTTTTTTGTTTTTTTTATGGGTTTTTTTTTTTTTAAGCAAAAATTATGGGGTAAAGAATAAAAGTCTTACTTCGAGCGAGAGATCAGTTTTAGTTTTTAGGGTTATATGAATTATTATAAGTTTTTAAACGCGCCGTCTCTACTAAGGCTTGATATGCCTTCTCTAATCTATTTAAATTTCTGGACCTAATAAACATGGAATCCATCTTGTCAATTTTATTAAGAAATTTATTTAAAATTGACCTTTCATTGTTCCTGGGTTGGAATTCCGCAGGAATCTGAAATTTGGTCCGCTTCTTTTTTAAACTTTAATTAGCTCTCTGCTACGCCAAAATATTTGACGAGTTGTAATATTACTTGATCCCCCGTTGGAGTTCTTAAACGTCTAATTGACATAGCAGCATTTCCTTGAATTATTGAATGTGAAATTCTATTGATGTAACTTCTTCTTTGCTCGTCTTGAACTAAACTCAACAATGAGTCAACCACCGATTTATATGACGAAAATGAGTAAGTAACTCTCTCAGATAACACAGGTATTGAGCGAGCCTCTTTTACCATGTCATTAAATATTAATGACATTTTTATACACGTGCATACATATATGAACATCGGGTATATTAAAATTACTCCTCCGTTTGTAACGCATCGAAATAGACGAGCTACATATAGTGTCAAGGGTATGTATCGAATCACCATCGTAAAGTGAATCGATCTAGCTATGTTTGTCCGTCCGTCCGTCCGTCAGCACGATAACTCAAAAACTATAAGAGCTAGAGTTCTGAAACTTTCACAAAGTAATTTTTAGACAATTTGTAGGCTCCCTATTGTTTTTGGTTAAAACGGACAAAGGCTTCGGGTAACTGCCATACAAATTTTTTGAACTTATATGAATATTTTCAAAATTAATACTAAATATAAACCAAATATAAAAACAAACAAAATGTAGTCAAATTATTAATCGCTTCATGGTGTCGTGGTTAGAATATGCGACTCTATTCAAAATGTATCGGTTCGAATCCGGACTGGGCCAAAAATTTTTTTTTTGTTTTGAAATTCATTTTTTGTTATCTATTTTTTTTCTATTTTCCTTTTAATAAAATATATGTATTGATTTTATGTATGAAAAATTTTATTTTATAGAAAATTTGACAGAAAACTCTGATTTATATTAAAAATTATTCATTTTTTTTTAATATTTTTATAAAAAAATTCAAAATTGTTATTCAAAACAATATAATTGATACCATAGCAACTATAATAATTTCAAAAAAAAAATTAAGTAAACAAAAAATCGATGGCTTAGTGGTTAGGACGTCGGCCTTTTAATTGGAAAGTGTGAGTTCGAATCTCGTTCAGAGCATATTTTTTTTTTATTCCATCTTTTTTTTTTATTCATCTTTTTTTTTATTAATTTTTTTTTTAATCTATATATATAAAATCGAAAGATTGTTTGTTTGTTTGTATGTAGCGAATAGACTCCTAAACTGCCCAGCCGATTTTCATGAAAATTTGTATATAGAGGTTTTTGGGTACGGAAAGAAATCGTGGCCCCAAAATTTTG
Organism: Dolichopus griseipennis; assembly: GCA_963082915.1. NCBI lineage: Eukaryota > Metazoa > Arthropoda > Insecta > Diptera > Dolichopodidae > Dolichopus > Dolichopus griseipennis. The sequence continues at coordinate 107,411,275 of OY720441.1, read as the reverse complement.
CTCTAACGGACCGCCAAGTTGGGGATGTGGTGCAAGTATTTAAACTTCTTTGTTCTAAAATGAAAACGGTTTGACCGATTGATTTCAAAATTTGTATACGTGGTGCTCTTTGAGAATTGAGTTGACACTATTAACAGTTTTGGAATTTGTTAACCCATGTCGGGCCGACGGGTGGTCAAAAAAAATTTTGGTTCCAAATTTTGTCGGATCTTACGAAATTCTTGGCTTAAAAGAAAGCCCTGAAAAAATTTTTGTTAAGTTCCGTTAACCCATTGCGGCCCAACAGCTTTTTATAAGTTTATTCAGTACTTTACTCTAAATTCGAAACGATTTGACCAATTGACTTCAAATTTTGTATACGTTATGCTCCTTGAGAATTGATTTGACACTATTAACAGTTTTGGATTTTGTTAACCCATGTCGGGCCGACGGGTGGTCAAAAAAGTTTTGGGTCCAAATTTTGTCGGATTTTACGAAATTCTGCTTTGGCTTAAAAGAAAGCCCTAAAAAAAATTTTGTTGAGTTCCATTATCCCATTGCGGCCCAACAGCAAATTTTATATGTGTGAAGCAACTTGAAAATTAAGTTGAGTCTGTTAACAGTCGGTCCTACGTTTGGTCAAAAAAATTTTTTTGGAAGTAAATTACGTCAAATTTTGGAAAGCAGTTTGTACTGCTTTGAATTAAAGAAAGTTTCAAAAATTACTAGAATAGTCCTAGAAAAATCGTTTTAAAAAGATTGCTTTTATACATTTTAAAATTTACATGCGTAAGCCGTGTGTAATTTCTGTGTTAACTTTTTGCAGTATCATCAACTTCAATTAAACGTACATTGAGAGGCGCAGCAACGCGCACCGGGTATTAGCTAGTTAAATATAAAAAACAAGTATTTTGAATTTTCTGTCAAAAAGTTCAATTGCAATATATGAAATTCTTATTTATTTAATACTTAATAGTGTATGCACGTTTGTCTAAAAGTTGGCAAGGGCAACTATAATCTTCCTCGTTTTTTGTATTGTTACTTACTCAATTTTACTTTTAGTTAATTTTCTTATATGTTTTGCACCAAAAGTTTTTATTTTTATACTCTACACCTATGAAATATAAAAATGCTACAGTAACTTTGGTATGATGTTTGTAACCACTTAAAGGAAACGAGCTAGGAATGGGGTATAAAAGTATATATATTTGTGATCAGCGTGACCCCCTCAGCCCATATAACTATGTCCATCTGTCCGTCCGTAGGTACGATAACTCAAAAACTAATAGAGCTATCTTAATGAAATTTTAATTGAAGGCTAGACGTATTACAAATACGGCGGGGTATGCACATGGGCTAAGTCGGCTCATGGGTTCGGATTCCGAAAATTTTAATCGTTCAAAGGGCTAATTAACATATGTAAAAAAACACGATAACTCAACAACTAATAAAGCTACCTCCATTAAATTTGTGCTGTAAGTTACCAGTAATAAAAATACTAAAAATATAGCGGGGATTGCGCACGGTCAAGATTGAACCATGGGTTCGGATAGTAGAGCTTTTGATCAAACCTTCAAATTTGATATCAGGGTGTCTCTTCCTTATTGAAATTTGAAGCAGGTGGTCGGGGACAATCCACACAGTTCCGAAGACCTTAAAATAAACTTCGAAATTAATAAAGATAACAAGTAAAACAAACAAGTAATCATTCAGTCGGTGCAACCGAATTAGAAATACCGTACACCTATTTGGTTTAAATTAATGAGAAGTCCATTAGTCCTTTTGATTTTAAAACCATAAAAGATTTTATTAGTTTGATCGTCAGACATAGCTTACCAAATTTACTTTATAATACTAAAAACACTTCTAATTATTTTATCTTTTCAAAAATATAAAAAATTTTTACTTTATAAAAATATTCAAAAACAAAAAAACTTGAAATAAATGTTAATAATTAATAATTCAAATTTTTCAAAATTGAAAAAATAAAATTTTAGTATATGTACCTATTAAAAAACCTTATACATGCAATAAATGTATTTCTAAAATACAATAACAATTTTAGAACTTTTCATATAATTCATTTGAATGCAAAAATAAATTTTACACATATGCAGCAAGTACCATTGAACACAACTTAAGTATCGTACACAATTTCTTAATTATATATTACCTATAGTAATAATTCAATAAAATTTATTAAATAATAAAAATTAAAAAAAAAAAAATATTTTGTCGTTTATTAAAAAATATTTTGTTTTTATTCATAAAATATAGTCAATAATATGTTTTACGGTAAAAGTCTTAGCTTTTTAAAAATATAAAAATATTAAATAAGAACAGAAATAGGACAGAACCCTCGTGTATTTGAAGTTTCTCTCTTTATTAATTTAGAAGTTAGCTTTGTTATTTTGGGATTTTTTAGAAGGCACCAGAACCAAAAAATACAATTAAGTCTAAATTTCGGGGACGAAAATAAAAATCAAAAACACTGTTATACCAAATTTGAAGGTCCATATTTATTTCAAGTTACTATCTTTATTAAATTCGATTATATGATTTAAGGCCTTGGGAGTTGTGGGAGTGGTACGCAAACCGCTATCCAAAAAATTGGAATAGTGGTTTGGGAGGTGGTACGCAAAATACTCTCAATACCTTTAAGCATATATCCGAAATTAATAAAGATAGTAACTTGAAATAAATATAGAAGCTTTAAATTTGCTATAACGATGTGTTTTCCTATTTCTTTTGTGTCTCCGAAACTTAGACTTAATTATAGTAATGGTTCAGATGCCTCATAAAAAATCCCACAATAAAAAAGCTTATCTCCGAAATGCATGAAGATAGAACATTAAATTTGATACACGAGGGTTTTTTCCTATTTGCGTTCTTATTTAACACATTTATATTTTTAAAAGGCTAAGAAATCTACTTTGAGTTTGTTTTTATTTCCTTTTTATTTTATTGAATTATTACCTTAGGTAATATATAATTAAGGTATTTAACATTTATTTCAAGTTTTTTGTTTTTAAATATTTTTTAATAGATAAATTAGCAAGAATATATTGAATAAATAAAGTAATTAGAAAATGGTTTTAGTATTATAAAATTAATTTAGTTAGCTAAGTTTTACGACCAAACTAATAAAACCTTTTACGGTTACAAAATGACTTAAGGACTTCTCATTAAATTTTAACCAAATACGTGTAGGGTATTAATCAGTCGGTGCAACCGACTTAGAAATCTTAACTTGTTATACCCTACACCTATGAAATAGGAAAAGGGTATATTAAGCTAGATATGGAAGATATGGAAAAGTATATATATTTGTGATCAGCGTGACCTCCTGAATCGATATAGTCATGGCCGCTCGTCCGTCCTTAAGTAGGCACGATAACTCAAAAACTAATGGAGCTATCTTGATAAAATTTTAACTGTAGGTTACTAGGACTTAAAGTACGACAAAGATTGCATACGGGCGAATCGGCCAATGGGTTCGGATTCTGGGTCTTTTAATTTATCTAATTGCCAAGGAACATATAAGAAAAATAAGGATAACTCAACAACTAATGGGGTTACAGTCATGAATTTTATGATGTAGGTTACCAGTAATGAAACTATGACGAGGACTGCGTAAAAACGAGTTCGGACAATAGGTTCGGATCCTAGAAATTTTGATCGAATTTAGGCCAAATTTGGTATCAGTGTGGCTCTTCCCTTGTCCTTAGAGTCCTGAAAATTTAGGACCAACTGAAGTAGTGGGTCGAGGACCATCCACACAGTTCTGAAGACCTTAAAGCATATCATTGAAATTATTAAAAACAAGTGATGAAAAAAACCAAGGGTTTTTAAAAAAGCACATTTTCATAATAATATAGTGTTTCATACTGAGTATTTGATCGGAATATAATATTGAAGCTTCAATGTTAATGTTTAATTTATTAAATATATACGTTGGTGACTAAGTTACTATTTACTTATAAAAACCGTAATTTTTTTAATTTTTAATTTCTAATAGCCCCTCTATGGGGAAGGTTGCCCTATTTTTCAAGGATCTAATCCTCACTACTCCTCTTCTCCCAACTTTTTTAGGTTCAAGGAATTAAATTGTGAATTCTAGCAAAATTTGAAATTTTATTTAGAATTTTACTATATAAGCAAAAATGGTTAAAACTGACAGACACTCTCTTCAATTTAAAGAACCGCTTGTTAATTTAAGAAAATCTTTTAACATATGTTAAAGTATAATGTTGGACCTAAAAAGTTTGTATATTAACAAAAAAAAATTTGAACAGGTATTCAAGTTACAGGTGTTTAAAAATAGCAAAATTTCAATTTTCGAGCTCTTATAGCTGCTGAACAGGGGACGTGACAAAAAAATTTTGTTAACCGACTCGTACTAATTTCTGAAGTTCTAACTTCTCCCAAAAGTTTAAGATCCCAGCTGGAACCGTTTAACAGATATGTGGGGCCAAAAATTTTGCAAAAATTGAGTTTTGCATAATGGTAAATTTTAGTACCGTATGGCAACCCTGTTCACTTTAGTGATATATTTTTGTAAAGCCTAAGAAAGCAGCTCTCTTTTACCGTTTTTAGATTGAAAATAAACCTAACAGAACTCTTGTTATATCAATTTAAATATAGGGCTTTTTTGGAATTTGCGGGGGCTGTAGCTTCGTCACCCTTCAAAATTAAGAAAAACCTTTGACACATGTTGAAATATATTTTAAGAGCTTTCAATTTTGTAAATCACAAAAAAAAAATTTAAACAGGTCTTCAAGTTACAGGTGTTCAAAAATAGCAAAATTTCAATTTTTGAGCCCTTGTAGCTGCAAAACAGGGGACGTTACAAGAAAAATTTGTTAACCGACTTCTACTTATTTCTAAAGATCTAACTACTCCCAAAATTTCAAGACCCTAGCTTGGCCCGTATAGAAGATATGTGTAGCCAAAAATTTTGCAAAAATTGAGTTTTGCATAATGGTAAATTTTAGTACCGTATGGCAACCCTAAACGTTTGTCTTTTAAAAATTAATAAAGTCTTTAAAACCAGCTATCTTTTGCCGTTTTCAGACTGAAAATACACCTAATAGAACTCTTCTTATAACAATTTGAATATAGGGCTTTTCCGAACTTTGGAGGGCTGCAGCTCCGTAACGGGTGGGGCTACAGAAAAAAATTCTTCTACGAAATTATTTTTTTTGTAATACCTACTTGTGGTTAAAATTTCTATTCTCTATTTCAAACGATGTAAAAGTTTTTGTAAACATACGGACAGACAGACAGACAGACAGACAGACAGACAGACAGACGGACGGACAGAGTGAAACTATATAGGCACATTTTTACAAAATTTTTTGAAAATGTGCTAAAAATTGCTTAAAATTCAGATAGAACGTTCCAATTGTGTACAAGGGATCAATAGTATTGAAAGAACGGCGCGTACTGCATGTTGGCGAAATCCGACCATGTGTTCGGATCCTGGAATTTTTTCATTGAATTTAGGCCAAACGAGCATGATGCCTAATTCAAAGATGTTAAAACCTCCAAATTCGGTATCAGAGTGTCCCTTTCTATTCCCATAGTGTCCTCGAAAATTGGAACCAATAAATAGTGAAAATAGGAACCAATAATATAGGCTCAAGTTTATGGATCGGAACAGAATCGAATAATAAATCGATTTAGCTATGTATGTGGGAATCGTTGATTTGCTGAATAGCATTTTCCCACCATTATTTTACTCACCACAGTTATGTCATCTCTAAATGTATGTTCAACTATTTCCTATTTGTAATTTTACAAGTACAAATTAAAAGCATTTGGAGAGTCTAGTAATATTTCGGCAACAACGTGGACGTGGAAGTATTAACTGAAGACTAATATTTTTAAAATCTCTTAAATTAAATATTAAATTACAATTTTTATAATCATAAATTATCTTTAACAAATAAAATACAAATTGAATTGTTAAAATAATTCGACTCGTTTTATTTGAATCCTACATTTGGGGGCTCAACCGGGACTTAAACCCCAAACCAAGGCACAGCAACATCAAAAGCACGTGGATCGAGAAAAAAGTCTTATTTGGAAATTCGTTTCTCGAAAATTCATAATGATTGGATCAAGAAAATTTCAAAATAAAGCTTTAATATATTTTGAATTCAAATAATTTATTGACTGAAAAATAATAATCTCACGTGGATCGAAAATAAAACCTTTGAAATACGGTCTGAAATTTAATGAAGTGGATAGTCAAAATTAAAGTTTGAAGAACATATTTTGTAAAATTGAAAATAACCTTAAAGTTTGAACGCTGTGAAGTCTGACAACTAAAATTTGAAGAAAATGAGAATTTCATCATAAAAATTGATTTTGTGGTTATCAACAATAAACATCAGCAAAATTTTTATTGCAAGAGTGTTAATGTCATATAAAATCAAAATTCATCCAAATTATTGTTTAATAATTTTTTCAAAACCAGTTTTCTTATTGAATTGGCAAAACAATATATAATCGAAAAAAAAATTTTTATAAATTAATCATAATTTTTGTTGTTGAACATTTCATCAAAATTGTTATTAAAAAAAAAAAAAAATCTTCCATGGTCAGCGTATTTTATGAGTGCATTTAGACAAAATTTGAGTGAAAGTACTTACATCAAGTTCGAAATAAAAACTTAAAAATTTAAAGAATTTTGATAATATGGATTCAAGACATAATAAACAATTCAGTCGACAAAATAGTAATTCAGTAGTGGATTTCGATTTTGAAGGAAGAGGTTCATCAACTAGATTACACTTACATCAGGATGAACCATAACAAACCAATGCTCCGTAAATACTCAGGAGATTATACCATGTGTATTGTAAAATGGCTAGCAGAATTTGAGCTATATTTGAGCACGTTTAACTGGAACGAGGTATAGAAATATATTTTCTGCAAACGATCGTTGTCTGGAACAGCAAAATTTTTTATTGAGTGCGAAGCAAAACCACTCATTTACAATGATTTGAAAAGTGCTCTTTTACAAAAATTTAAATCGAAAGTTACAAGTTCAGACGCACACAAAAGCTTAGCAGAAAGAAGGAAAAAAGTTGACGAAAGTTACCGTGAATATCTGTATCACATGATCGATATAGCTGCACAAGCAAACGTAGATGAACCATCAGTAACAGGTTATGTAGTCAAAGGTATAAAAGATCACCCACACAACAAGGTATTTCTTAATGGATGTACTCCAATAAAGGTGTTTAAGGAAAAGCTGGGAATATATGAAAAAATAAAAAGAAGGATATGAGGTGGACAGTAATAAATCGAACAATAGAGAGGCAAAATCTTTTAAAGGAGAAAAGAAGCACGAAAAAACATCTAGAAAAAAATATTGTTTTAATTGTGGATCTGTAGACCATGAATTTCATTCATGTTCCAAGAAAAAAAAAGTTCCTAAATGCTTCGGATGCAATCAATTTGGCCATAAAAGACCAAATTGTCCAAACGTCATTTCTGTTACATCATCAAATATCACCATTAAATCTGGTATGTTCATTTCTTGTAGAATAAATAATTTACTTTTAGATGGCCTGGTTGATACCGGTAGCGACATTTGCATTATTAAAGAACATCACGTTGGCTTAATCAAACCGAGTTGTTATAATAAAAATTCAAGAATAACAATTTCAGCAATAGGAGCAAATATTACAACCGTGGGTTTAGCAAAATGAAATATTAATATTGACGGTGAAACATTTGAAAATGTGGAAATACATGTAGTGAATAGCGTACACATGAAGCCAGATATGATCAACGGTATGACATTACTACAATCAGATCTAGTTTAAATTGAGGGAGGCAAATTAAAAATCAACAAAAGAAAGTGTACAACAGAAAATCAAGTAGAAAACGTGGATCAAATAGAAAACCAAAATGAAACTAGTGCATGCTTCTTGTCTCAAATTAAAGTGGATGAATTTAAAAAATTTTTAGACAAATTACAAATCGTTAAACATTTAAAACCAAAACAACTTCAAGAAGAAGTTGTCAATTTGATAACCAATTACAAGCCCGATGAACCAATAGAAACACCAATCCAAATGAAGATAGTAACAACCGATGACATTCCAGTTTACAAACCACCACGGCGATTTCCGCCGAAAGAACAGAAAATTATCCAAAACCAGGTGAATGAATGGTTAAGCAAAAAAATAATAAGAGAAAGTATACTAGTCAAGTAGTGTTAGCTAAGAAGAAGGATGGAAACTATAGACTGTGCACTGACTACAGAAACCTGAAAAAGAAAATACATAAGGATAGATACCCACTACCGAATATCGAAAACCAAGTTGACATATTAAAAGAGGCAAGATTCTTTTCAATACTGGACTTAGAAAACGGGTTTTCCCATGTTGTAGTTCAAGAAGAAAACAGAAAGTTTACTTCATTTGTTACAAGTTATGGTCAGTTCGAGTTTAATAGGGTTCCATTTGGACTATGCAACTCTCCTTCTGTATTTCAAAAATATATAAACTTTATTTTAAAAAATTTAATACTAAAGGGATATGTAATCGTGTACTAAGATGATATAGTTGTGCCATCTATAAGTGTTGAACAAGGTTTAGAAAGATTTAAAGAAGTTCTTAATGTTGCTGCAAAAAATGGTCTTAAAATTAAATGGAAAAGTCACAAATTCTAAAAGAAGAAATTGAATTCCTTGGATATACGATAAAAAGTGGTCGCATCTCTCCATCCGAATCAAAAATTAAAGCTGTTATGAATTTCCTTTTGAAACGGAAATGCCTAGCGACATCTTGTAGATAGATTACAGTAGACCAATCATTTACTTAATTGAAAAAAGAAAAAAAACGATTCGAAACACAAGGCAGATCCTGGGATACAATAATGAATTCACGGTAACAACATTTAATACAGTCAAAAGGACAAGAATAGAACAATGGAATGTAAGAACCCTACGTGAAGAATCAAAACTGGCGCAAGTAGAACAACAAATGAGTAAATATAAATTAGATATCCTCGGAATTAGCGAAATGAGGTGGAACAAAAGTGGAGAAGAAATAGCATCAAATGGTAACAAACTAATATACAGTGGAAAGGATAGGGGTGGTGAAAGCGGAGTAGGTATCATAATATCAAGGAATTTTCGTAACTCACCAAGCAATTGGAAGCCAATATCAGACCGAATACTCATAGCACGATTTGCGACAAGAAGTAAAAGTATAACGATAATACAATGCTACGCACCTACAGAAGACACAGAAAACGAGATTAAAGACGACTTCTATAAACAACTAACAACGGCCTTAAACAGCCTAAGGAAAGGAGATATTACGATACTAATGGGTGACTTCAATGCTAAAATAGGATCAGACAATCAAGGTATAGAAGATACAATAGGGACACATGGCTGTGGAGTTAGAAATAATAACGGAGAGAGACTCCTAGACATATGCCAGACATTCCAACTAATTATCGGCGGCTCGCTATTCCCCCATAAAGACATACATAAGTATACATGGATCTCACCAAACGGTCAAACGAAAACCCAAATTTATATGTATCAGCAGAAAATGGAGTAACACACTGCAAGATGTCAGAAACAAGAGAGGTGCAGATATAGGAAGCGACCACGAATTAATAACCGGAGATGTAAGAATATGGCAGAAATACAAAAGAAGATCAAGAAGAAACATAAGAAGAAAAATAAACCTCCAAGAACTCCGTAACACTGAAATAAGAAATAACATTGTAGAAACAATACGCCAAACCCTCCCAATAGACCAACCACACACATGGGACCACATTGTCGAGACCCTCAAAAACACAGCAGAAGAACACCTAGGGACAATTCAGCCGCAAAGAAAGATATGGATTTCCAATAACACCTGGAATCTAATAACACAAAGAAACAACCTAAAACAGCAATTGAATACCAATAACGCCATAAGACAACAATACAATAATATAGCTAAGCAAGTCAAAAGTGCTGCAAGAAGAGATAAAAGAACATACATTAACGATCTCGCAAAGAAGGCTGAAATGGCTGCAATTCACAACAACACAAGAGAGCTACATAAAATCGTGAAAAAAAAATAATAGAAATAATACAGAACATGTATGAAGAAACACAACTCTCAGTGCTCCACAATGGTAATACCAGCGAACCATTCATCACCAACATAGGAGTAAAACGGGGTTGTCCACTGTCACCAATCCTCTTGACAGTAGTGCTAGATGACATAATGAAAGAGATTAGTACCAAAAGAACTGGATTAACATGGAATTTCTTTAGGCAATTAGAATATCTGGACTATGCAAATGACATCTGCCTGCTATCACACACAATAAATAATATGCAAGTTAAAATAGACCATCTAGCAACATTAGCTCGAAGTGTGGGCCTGGAAATAAATATCGAAAAGACGAAAGCGATGGCCATTAACATCAACAACCCACGCCGTCCGGTGATAAACAGCACACCAATCGACTATGTAGATAATTTCCACTACTTATCAAAAAGGCCAGGGCAATGTTCGGTCGCTTACAACCAGTATGGAAAAGCACACAAATGTCCAAGGAAACAAAATTGAGGATATTTGGAACATGCGTAAAGACCACCTTAACATATCGAAGTGAAACCTAATTAGTTACGAACAACATCACACAGAAACTACAGGTTTTCATTAACAAATGTCTAAGAATAATATGCAGAATATACTGGCCGAACACAATAAGTAACAAGGACCTATGGAAACTTGCCAAAGTAGAACCAATTGGGCAAGAGATCAAAAGGAAGAAGTGGAAATGGATAGGGCACACACTTAGAAAGCCGCAAGATAGCATGGCAAGGGAAGCACTAGAATGGAACTCACAAGAAACCCGAAGACGAGGCCGTCCCAATAACACCTGGAGGCGAACGATATCGGAAGAACTAACCTCAATTGGAAAAACATGGGAGGAAGCAAGAATAACTGCTCCGAATAGAGTCAGATGGAGATGCCTAGTAGATATCCTATGCTCCCAAGAGGAGTAATAAGGACAAAAAAAAAATAAAACAAGTAAAGAAACAGTCAGTCGGTGCAACCGACTTAGAAATACCCTACACCTATTTTGTTTAAATTTAAGGACATATCCATAAGTCATTTTAACACCATAAAAGCTGTTATTAATTTGATCGTAAGACATAGCTAACCAAATTAACTTTATAATACTAAAAACATTTTCTAATTACACTATCTATTAAAAAATATTACAAATTCTTACTAATTTATCTATTTAAAAATATTAAAAAACAAACAAACTTGAAATAAATGAAAATATATTTATTCCAATTCAATTACAAAATGAAAAAATTCTAATTATTAAATTTTGTGATAAAAAGATAATCAAAGCATAATATATTTAATAATCCAAATTTTTCAAAATTGCAATTATTTTAAATGGTTAGTTTACATACCTTATAGATAAGCTTATAAATCAAATTATTATAATAAATCAAAATATGCAATAAATGTATTTCTAAAATACAATTACAAATTTCAGTATTAATTATACTTTTAACGAGTACGGTCGTGTTTTTAATTAACGGTGAAAAATAATTTCAATAAAAAAATAAAACAAACAAAATTATTTAATGTCAATGCTCTTAACAGTTGTTCCTACAATTAATAGGTATGGCTGATTGCAATAAATGTCGGACGAAAATACGAGGCGAAACGGGTATTAGATGCGTCGGAGTGTGTGGAAAAATATTTCATTGCGCTGTAAAGTGCTCGGGTCTTGAACAGTCGGCAAGTAACTTGCTGAGTTCAAATTTGAACATTAAATTTATTTGTGATGATTGTATTCAATACATTCATAATGTTGATTCGATATTGGAAAATATTGGTCTTGAGGTTGCAAAAAATACCGATTATTTTGGGCAATATAAATTAGAATTTGAGAGTGCACTAAAAAAAAATCAATTGGAAACAATGCAGCTATTGAAAGCTATTGAAGACAGGTATACTGAACGGTTAGAAAATATAAAAAGTGTTCAACAAAAAGAATTGGAAAAAGTTTTTAAACTGAGTGAATTATTTAAAACAGACAATGAAAACCTGTGTACAAAAATGAATGACACTTTATTATTATTTCAAACGGAAAGTGAAAAACTGAATGTAACCTTAAATAACCAAACAGAAAAGCTGACTGATACAATTTTAAATTCAGTAAAAAAAAATGATGAAGTGTGCAATAATTTAAAAAATATTGTAAGTAAAAATAATGGAAATATAGGTCAATCGGTGTTATATGCTGATATTTTAAAAACAAAAAATGATAGTGTAAATGCATTTCCAGCAATGAAAAAAAATTTGCCCTTGTTAATAAAACCAAAAAATAAGCAAAAAACTGATAAAACAAAAAAAGACTTAAATACGAATGTAGATCCAAAAAACTTAAAAATTAAAAACTTTGAATCTAGGAATAATGGAATTATTGTAATTGAAACGGACACAAAAGAAAATCGCGACATAATTAAGAGTGAACTTGAAAATAAAATGAAAGAAAACTATGATATAAAAATCCCGGTTGAAATTAAAACTAAATTTGAAATAGTGCATATGAATAATAAATTTACTGGTGATGAATTAATAGAAAAGATTAAGAAACAAAATAGTTTTTTGGAAATGAGTGAATTAAAGGTATTAAAATTAAGTACAGTAAAAAAATATAACAAAGAAATGCAAAACGTGATTATTGAAGTGGATAAGGAATCTTTTCCTAAAATCTTAGCTGCTGAAAAGCTTTGTATAGGTTGGGAAAGATGCAAAGTCTTTGATGCTATTAATTTATTGCGATGCTACAAATGTAAAGGTTTCAATCACAAATCGGCTGATTGTAAAAATCAAGAAACTTGTCTCAAATGTCATAAGAATCACAAAACTAGTGATTGTGATCAGCAGGAGGAAATTATGGAATGCATAAATTGTAAAAAAAATAATGAAAAGTTCCAGCTGGGTCTTAATGTAAAGCATAAAACATTTAGCAAATTGTGCCCAGTGTTTCTAAAAAAATTGAGTGAAAGAAAACAAAAAATTGGCTAAGTTAAAAATAAGCAGGCAAGTTTTATAGACCCTTTCGTTCCTCCAATTGTAAAATTAACAAATAAATCTGTTGAGACTGGTGAAAATGTATATGCTATATCCAGACTAAGAGATCACAGAATTTACAACAATGTGAGAATGTATTTGTCATACTTCCATAATCAAAATGATATTTGTTATGAAGGTATTACTCAGACTAGTTTGAAAGTACTAATCCATCAAGAAGGCTTACCGAATAACTATAATGAACGTAGCAAATTGTACTTTACTTATCATGAAATTACAGGAGTATCTAAAAAGGAAGTACTTCATGATTTAGCTTATTTTAGGAGGCATATCGATAATAAACACAGAGAACAGCTGCAAAAATTTAGAGAAAATTGGCAAAATTATATGATTAGTATTCCAACTCCATGATGCATAACAAACTTCATAAACTAAACATAGTTCATTTTAATGCAAGAAGTTTAAGAAAAAATATGCTCGAAATTGAATTATTTGTAAAAAATAGGAAATGTATTGATGTCATTATGATTGGTGAAACTTGGTTATACTCGGAGGAGGAAAAGTTTTTTAATATTCCAGGATACTCAGCTTATTTTAATTCCAATAATTTATCTAGAGGAGGTGGTACGGCGATTTATGTCAAACAGAATTTGGAACACAAAGTCGTGGAAGTGTTTGAGCAATTCAATACCATCATTATTTCACTAAGCGACACTACTCCAGATTTAAAAGTTGGTGTATGTTATAAAAGACCAAGTGATAATAATAATGAATTTATAGCACACTTAGACTTAATCTTTGATAGATATAAAAACATTATTATAATGGGTGACTGCAATATTGATTTATTAGTTGATGCAGAGCTCACTAGATCCTATAAATCAATGTTAGAATCTAATGGAATTAGTATTAAGAATAAATTAAGTAAGGAATATGCTACTCGAATAACTGAAAATTCTTCTACGATCATTGATCACATTCTTTCAGATCTCGAAAAATATGAATTTGATTTCAAGTTGCATGATATTGTAAATTTAGATCATAAAGCCGTATTTGTCAAAATAAATAAAATTGTAAAAAAAATGGAACCTATTTTCAAAAAGGAAATTGATACCACAAATTATAAAATTTTTAAAGATAATGTTAGAAATCTACTTGTGACAAATAATAGTGATTGTGTCGATGATCTCATTGATATATTACAAAGAGCTAAGGTAAACTCTACAATAAAAAAGCAAATGAGAGTCAGAAAGGATAACTTATGGATGACAAATGATTTGTTAAGCATAATAAAAAAGAGGAATAGACTGTTTAAAAAGTTAAAAAAAAATCCCCATAACCTTGAAATACTAGCAAGATTTAAAAGTGCTAAAAATAAAGTAACTTATGAAATAACAAGAGCAAAACAGAATTATTTCAATAATAAAATACAATTGGCTGGCTCTGACCAAAGAAAAATCTGGAAAGTATTTAACAATTGTATCTTAAAAAAGTCAAATGATTGTAACAAAGTAATAAAAGAAATAAATATTAGTGGAATTAGAATATGTGATAGTTTTGAAATTGCAAACTGCTTTAATACTCACTTCAGTGAAATTGGAAACAAATTAGCAGACAAAATTATTGATTCTGAAAATTATACAATAAAAAACATTTTGAACGGTCAAACAATTTTTCTACAACCAACGGATGAAAAAGAAATATATAAAATCATTATGCAGTTAAAAAATAGTACACCAGGAGCTGATAATATAACAGCCGCAGATCTAAAGCATGTTGTAACATTAATAGCGCCTAAAATTGTTTGTTTGATAAATAAATGCCTATCTACTGGTATGTATCCTGAGTGTTTAAAATCAAGTATTGTTATACCTATACTTAAATCAGGGTCACCACTGGATGTGTCGAATTATAGACCAATTACTCTTACAAGCTGCGTAGGAAAAGTGTTTGAAAAAATTATAAATGTCAGAATTCAAGATTTCATTCAAGAGGTCGTGGGCTTTGATAGGAATCAATTTGGTTTTCAAAAACGAATTGGAACAGACTCTGCAGTTTTCGAATCTACTAACTCAATTATAAACAAATTGGATGAAGGAAATTATGTATGCTCTGTATTTGTTGATTTAAAGAAGGCCTTTGATACGGTGAATCATAGTATCTTACTTGATAGATTGTATGAAATTGGAATACGGGGAGCAGCTCAGGATCTACTTAACTCATACCTTAAAAATAGAAAAACTATTACGAAAATTAATGGAGTACTGAGTAATCAGATTACAATAAATATTGGTGTTCCTCAAGGGTCAGTGTTAGGTCCTACATTATATCTGCTCTATATTCATAATATCCAGTATGCGAATTTACTAGCTGAATATAAGATCTTCGCCGATGATACTTTACTTATTTACAGTGCCAAAAATTGTGATGAATTAGAAAGAGTAATAAATGCAGATTTGTGGAGATACAATAATTGGCTTAAAGGTAATAAATTAACTATAAATGCTGAAAAAACAAAATATATAGTATATAAAATCAGAAATAAAGTTGATATAAATCCAAAACTGCTAGTAAATAAGATTGAAGTTGAAAGAGTTACTTATTATAAATACCTAGGTGTTGTAATTGATGAGAAGTTGAAATGGGAAGATCATATTATTAAACTAGAAAAAAAAATTGTGCCTTTGTTGGGTGCTATCAAAAGAAGTGGAATTATACTGAATAGGCAATCTGCTAACAGTCTATATCATTCTCATATTATTTCACACATTAGATATAATATATGTAATTGGTCTAGCTGTTCCACTTGGCTGAAAGATAAAATTGGAATCATAATAAACAAGGCGATAAAATGTTTGCATAAATTTAATTGGCTTACCCCAACAGATGTAATTTTTAAGCGTACGGGTTACCTGAAGTTATCTCAAATCATTGTTTTGGAAAAAGCTAAACTAATTTTCAAACTGGAAAAAGGAATTTATAAAAAAGCAATTCAAATTACTAAAAGAAGTTGTGTCCACAATTATAATACCCGGAAGTTAAACAACCTAAACCATACCAAATCAAGAACTGAGTTATCACGCAACAGCTGCCTTTCGTCAGCTATAAGGATTTATAACAATCTACCATTGGATTTAAAGGAGTGTTCAAATTTAGATCTCTTTGTAAAAAAACTAAAGTATTTATTGAGAAACAATCCCTCACAAGTGGACAGAATAACGCAGGAGTGAATTACACATAACATAATTTTTATTATGTTATGTTATAGAATAATTGTATATATTTATTAATATACATATATATATGTATCCTTTAGATTGTAAGTAACTTTTACTTGTTTTATTAAATATGGAATTTTCTGTTATGTTTTATACCAAAACTTTATGTTTTGCTTATATCACAGTTAATAAATAAAAAAAGAAAATGTCGTAGTAAGATATAAGAAAATCCAAAAAAAAATAATTAAAGAATTGTATTGAAAAAAAAAAAAATAAAGTAAAAAATAAAAAAAAAAAAAAAAAAAAAAAAAAAATTACAAATTTAGACCTTTTCATATAATTCATTTAAATATTCAAATAAATTTTACATAAATGCAGCAAGTACCTTTGAACATAACTGAACCACTACAATTAAGTCTAGATTTCGGAGACACATAGGACATAGGAAATATATTCTTTGGCTTTGAAATTAAACTCGACCAGAAGCAATTCCCATGGTACTTTCATTACTAGTAACCAAGAGTTTAAATTTCATCAAAATACCGGCATTATTTTTTAGTTATGGTGTTTTTAAGATATATGTTTTTTAGTCCTTGAACTTGTCAAGGGTTCTAGAACCCGAAACCATGGTACGATTTCGCCCATATGCAGTCCTGTCATACTTTCAATACTAGTTAACCCTTGTATACAATTGGAACGTTCTATCTTAATTTTAAGTTACTAGTTTTATTAATTTCGATGATAAGCTTTTACACATTTGGGGGTTCTAAGAGAGGTCCTGAACCACCAGTCCAAATGATCCCAAATTAGGGGGGCACGGAAGAAATAGTAAAGAACACCCTGGGCCAAATTTGAAGCTTCTACATTTGTTTCAAGTTACTATTTTTATTAATTTCGAAAATATGCTTTAAGGTCTTCGGAACTGAGTGGCTGGTCCCCGACCCACTAGTCCAATGGGGCCCAAATTTCAAAAACACTTACGCAATAGGAAGGGACACCCTGATACCAAATTTGGAGATTATATCTTCATTGGTTTCGGAATTACGCTAGTTTGGCCTAAATTCGATCAAAAAGTTGTCAGTTCCGAACCCATTGTCCAATCCTCACCGTACGTAATCACCGCCGTAGTTTCACTAACAATAACCTACAGCACAAATTTCATGAAGATAGACTCATTAGTTGTTGAGTTATCGTGATTTTTAATATATGTTCGTTATCCCTGACACTGACTAAAAGGTCCAGAATCCGAACCCATGGGCTGATTTCGCCCTTATACAGACCGCGCTTTACTTATAGTACTAGTTAACCCTTGTACACAATTTGAACGGTTTATCTTAATTTTAAGTAACTATTTTTAGTAATTTCGATTATAAGCTTTTAAAACTTGGGAGGTCTGAGAGGGATACTGAACCACCTCTCCAATTGACCCCAAATTAAGGGAACACACAAGAGATAGTAAAGAACACCCTTGTGGCAAATTGAAAGCTTCTACATTTTTTCAAGTTGTTATCTTTATTAATTTTAAAGATATGCTTCAAGGTCTTCGGAAATGTGTGGCTGGTCCCTGACCCAGTACTCCAATGGGATCCAAATTCCCAAGACACTTAGGAAATAGGAAGGGACACCATGATACCAAATTTGGAGGTTCTATCTTCATTGGTTTCGGATTTATGCTCGTTTGGCCTAAATTCGATCAAAAAATTTTAGGTTCCGAACCCATGGTCCAATCCCGACCTTACGCAATCCCCGAAGTGTTTTCATTACTAGTAACCTACAGCACAAATTTGATGAAGATAGCGTCATTAGTTGTTGAGTTATCGTGATTTTTTATATATGTTTTTTATAAATTTTGCAGTTAAAACAAAATCATTAAGTTATCTTTTGAAGAAAGGAAACTCGTTTAAAATTGAAGAAATCCAGTGTGTTGCTATAAAAGAAATTAAAGAAAGTTTAGCAAAAAGCCCTATACCGAAAATATTTGAATACGGTCTTCAAACAGAGCTGCATACAGATGCCTCAAAAGATGGGAACCGTGATACTTAACTGCAACGAGGTAATAACGATAATGAGCTGCATCCGGTATCATATATGAGCAAGAAAACAACAGAAGCAGAATTCGAGTGCACTTTGAAGAAAAAAGACTTAGCTACCAGAGTTGCCAGATGTGCGTTACTTTTAGAGGAGTTCGAGTATAACGTAGAGCACAGATCTGGTATCAGAATGAAACATGTTGACGCATTAAGTCGCAACCCTATAAGCATGGTAGTAAGCAAAAACAAGGATGATGAAAATTTTTTGAAAGAATAAGAGAAAATCAACCTAAAGATGATAGATTACTAGCAATTATAGAAATTTTAAAAGAAAAGCCCTACCAAGATTACATGTTACACAATAATATTTTATATAAAAATGTCAAGAATAAATTGTTATTTGTTGTACCAGATTGCATGATCACCGAAATTATTAAAGCAGCTCATGATAATGGTCATTTTCACGTAAGAAAAATGAAGGAAAAGGAATATTATATACAAAATTTGTCAAAGAAGACCATATAAGAGGATATGAAAAACATATAAGAGGATGTGTCAAATGTATTTTATCAGAACGAAAGTTAGGAAAACCTGAAGGGTACCTAAATCCTATACGAATAAAGGTGATCGACCACTGGAAACTTTCTAATTAGATCATTTTGGCCCGATGCATAATACCAAAGAGAACTACCGTTACATTTTGCCATAATAGATGGTTTCACTAAGTTTTGCTGGCTGTTTCCTACAAAAACCCTTAACGCAGATGAAGTCATACAAAAAATTGAAAATATCGCAGAAATTTTGGATATCCAAGTAGATTTATTGCTGATCATGGACAAGCTTTTATTTCCAACAAATTCAAAGAATTTTGTAAGGAACGAAGTACAGAAACAATCTATTCAAATGTTGGCGTACCTTGCAATGGGCAAGTCGAGAGGCAGAATTTTATAATAATAACAACACTAACAAAATTATTACTTGAAGAGCCTGAAAATTTGGTACCGATCTGAAAAATTTGAATTCGACATTCCAGAGAGCTATTCAAAGAACGCTTTTCCGCCTAATGGTTGGTATTGATATGAAAATGAAGAATGACTTAAAATGAAGAATGACGAATTATTGACGCAATAGAAAATGAGTGGAAAAATCAATTTATCGAAAGAATAAAAAAAGAAAGAGAAAATGCTAAAAAAGATATTGCTGCTATTCAAAGTGAAAATAAAAAATACTTTGATAAAAAACGAAAAACACCAAACAAAAATAAAATTAATGATCTAGTAGCTATAGAACGTGTACAATTTGATCCTGGATCTAAAATAAGACCAAAGTTTATTGGTCTATATAAGGTGACTGCCATTAGAGCTTTCGACAGACATACTGTACAGAAGGAAGGAATTCATGAAGGTCCAAACATAACAGAATCAAGCGCTGATCATATGAAAAAATGGTCTGAAGAGGGTGAAGAAAATATCTTAATAGCATGTGACATAGAATTTGAAGAAGAAAATCAAGAAATCACTCAAGATGAAACAACACCAAATGAAGATTTTAACGAAGCAGTTGTTCATGAAATATCATCAGACTCTGATGATTTATCAGAAATGGACGAATGTGGGAGTCGTTGATTTGCTGAATAGCATTGTCCCACCACTATTTTACTCACCACAGTTATGTCATCTCTAAATGTAATTTTGTCAACTAGTTCCTATTTGTAATTTTACAACTACAATTTACAAGCATTTGGGGAGTCTAGTAATTTCTCGGCAACAACGTGGACGTGGAAGTATTAACTGAAGACTAATATTTTTAAAATCTCTTAAATTAAATATTAAATTACAATTTTTATAATCATAATTATCTTTAACAAATAAAATACAAAATTGAATTATTAAAATAATTCGACTCGTTTTATTTGAATCCTATATGTATGCCCGACCGTCCGTCCGTCCATCCGTCCGTCCGCACCATAACTCAAAAACTAAAGGAGCTTAGATCTTGAAATTTTAGCAAATTCGTTTTTTTTGCAATAGCCGTCATCGCTATTTAAATCCAGCCATTTTGGTCCATGGGTTCGGGTAGCTGCCACACAACTTCTTTTTTTATATGACCATTACGCTATACCTATTGAAGCTGGGTGTCTGGAATTTTGGCAAAAATAGTTTAGTGTAATGGCCAAAGTTTCTGAAAAATTTGGTTGGTCTACTGCAGAGGGTTCGAGTAGCTGCCATACAACTCCTTCTTTTATATGAGCATTACACTACAACTTATGAACCTGGGTGTCTGAGATTTTGCCAAAAATAGTTTACTGTAATGTAAAAAATTACAGCAAGATTTTTTTGGTCTACTGCAGAGGGTTCTAGTAGCTGCCATATAACCCCTTCTTTTATATGAGCATTACACTACACTTAATAGAGCTGTATGTTTGAAATTTTGCCAAAACTAATTAACCAGATGATATAATGTATATGTTACGGTCATACGGGTATCCCAGAATTGACACAGTCTACTCTACTACACTTTTCCTTGTTTTTGTATTAAAATTAATTATATGAAACTATTCAAAATTTATCATTCTATTTTAGAAATATATTTATTGCACATTTTGATTATTAAATTTTGTGATTACAAGCTAATGAAAGCATTAATGGTTTTAACTAACATTAAAAACCATGAAATTATATAAACTTATATATTTCTGTGGTCACAAACATTAATAACCAAAGTCGACTTTGGTCAAAATACTTTATTGATATTACCGTGATGTCCGCACCAATATGTCTTACCTCACAAAATTTGGTGCTTCTAGATTGAAAAATGCAGAAGTTATAACCTAAAAACTCAATGACCAAAGTCAGTTTTTTACAGCTATGACTTACAATAACAACCAAACTCAAAAATTTCAAAATTTTAATTTCCTATGTTGACTTTGGTTTTTATTCAAAATGTTTATTTTAAAAATTGATATTAATTTTTTACCAGAAATCTTCTAAAGTCCAGTTTGGCTGATATTCCAATTATATGAAATAAGTTTTTATTTTTGAAAAACAGCTAAAGTTCGATTTTGGCTGTTATTCAAAAAAATAAAATTTGTTTGATTTTTTCTAAACTCAACTTTGGTTGTTATTCCAAACTTTGTATGAAACATTTAAAACTCTTACTTCTACTTTGGTTGTTTTTTTTATTTATTAAAATTTAAATTTGTTGCTAAACTTTAGTTTGGTCGTTATTTCAAATGTAATTAAGAAGAAAAGAGTATTTATATACAATTTGGTTGTTATTCCAAATATTTTTTCTTCTTAAAAAATTTCTTAACTCAAGTTTGGTTGATTTTATTGTTGAAATTTCAAATAAAAAACAAGTTACTAAAGAAAAAAGTCTAAAAGCGATAAAACAATTTTAGAATGAGTTAAAAAATATTATATATATTTGTATATACTATTATTGTAGATAAACAAGTAAGGGAAAAAACCAAGGGTTTTTAAAAAGCACATTTTCAAAATTATATACGGTTCCTTACTGAGTATTTTATCATTTATTTTTATAAAAATATATATTATGATAATATTATAATTTTGTTATTTCATTAATAATTAATTATATGATTAATAGTGAAATACTTAGAATATAACCCCAATGAACTCAAGAAAACCTTTTAATAAGTGCAAAATATAATGTTGGAGCTTCAATGTTAACGTTTAATTTTGGAAAAACTTACACTGGTGAATAAGTTACTACTGTTTTATAAGAACATAAAAGTTTTAATTTTCAAGACCTAGTAGCCCTTCAATGGGGAAGGTTTACAAATTTTTGCTTAGCAAACTTATGATGAATCTGCTCACCCCTCTCCTGCCTTCACCCTTCCACTTTTTTCCGGTTCTAGGAAATAATTTTTTGGAATTTTACCTAGAATATTATTATCTAATCAAAAATAGTTAAGACTAAGAAACAATTTCTTCAATTTAAAGAGACCCTTTCAAATTTAAGAAAAACCTTTAACGTATGTTGAAATATAATGCTGCAGCTGTAAGTTTTGCATATTTATAAAAAAAAATTTGAACAGGTGTTAAAGTTACAGGTGGTTGAAAATAGCAAAATTTCAATTTTCGAGCCCTTATAGCTCCTAAACAGTGAGCGTGACAAAAAAATTTTGTTAACCGACTCCTACTAATTTCGGAGGACCTAACTTCTCCCAAAATTTCAAGACCCTAGGTTGAACCGTTTAGAAGATATATGGGGCCAAAAATTTTGCAAAAATAGAGTTTTGTGTAATGTTAAATTTTAGTACCGTATGGTAACCCTATACATTTTAACCTTAAATTTTTTTGAAGCCTATAAAACCAGCTATCTTTTGCCGTTTTCAGATTGAAAATACACTTAACAAAACTCTTGTTATAACAATTTAAAAATAGGGCTTTTCCATCTTTGGGAGGCTTTAGCTCCGTAACGGGTGGGGCTACAGAAAAAAATTCTTCTACGAAATTAATTTTTTTGTAATAATTACCCGTGGTTAAAATTTGTTTACTCTATTTCAAACGGTGTAAAAGTTTTTGTAAACATACGGACGGACGGACGGACGGACAAAGTCAAAATTAAGAAAAACCTTTGACACTTATTGAAACTTTCGTTTTGGAGCTTTCAAGTTGGTACACAAATAAAAAAACATTTTGACAGGTATTCAAGTTATAGGTGTTTAAAAGCTAAATTTTTAGCAAAATTTCAATTTTCGACCTCTTACAGCTCCTAAAGAGGGGGCGTGACAAAAAAATTTTTTTAACTGACTCTTATTTATTTCTAAGGATCTAACTTTTTCCAAAATTTCAAGTTTCTAGATTTAGCCGTTCCGAAGTTATGAGGGACCAAAAATTTTGTAAAACTTAGTTTTGAATAACGGTAAATTTTAGTACCGTATGGTAACCCTATACAATTGGTTTTTAAAAATTTGTAAAGCTTATAAAAACAGCTGTCTCTTACCGTTTTCAGGTTGGAAATATAAGTTATAGAACTCTAATTACAACTGTTTAAATGTAGGGCTTTTTTCGACTTTGTGGGTTGTAGCTCCGTAACAGGGGGAACTACAAAAAAAAGTTTTAACATTAAATTATTTTTATTGTAACACCTACCCATTTCTGATATTTTTTAGTCAGCCGTAGGTATAAAGGGACGGACGGACGGACAGAGTGAAGCTATATAGGCACATTTTTACAAATTTTTTTGAAAATGTGGTAAAAAGTAATGTCAAATTTAAAATTTAACAGCATTTCTATTTAAAAATATTACCTAGGTAACAATTACTATTATTATCAATAAAAATATTAAGATACAGAAGAATAATTGTCAAATTTATCCCAGCATCATTTGACATAAATTTAAAAAAATAGTTTTACGCATTCACATTAACTTTTTTTAAACATACGTAATTATGATTTTGTAATTTTTGTTTTGAAATGATAAAACATACAATCTTTATAAAATATATGGTAAACATGCATTGTTAATAATAATAATAAAGATATAGAAGAATAATTGTCAAATTTGACCCAGCATCACTTGACATAAATTCAATTTTTGTTTTGAATTGATAAAACATACAATTATTTATAAAATACTTGGTAAACATGCATTGTTAATAATAGTAATAATAAAAATAATAATAATAATAAATAATATAATATATTTTATTATTATTGGCCCTAATTTAGCTAATTTATTAAAACTTTATAGAAAATAAATGGTTTTGTAAGACTTTTATAAGAATAAAAGTATAATATACTACTATTATATTAGTACATATATTCACTATTTCCAAATAATGACATTTTTTAAATATGAACCAGTGATCTGATTAAAATTATTTGTAAGAAATTGACAAACAAATTGTTTTATAGTTTATTATTTTTATTTTATCATCAGGATAGGAAAAAAATATAAACATGTCGTAGTTTTCTAGGTACATCATACTTATAATTAAAATAAAATTATTTTGCATTCTTCTACGAAAAAACAAACACCAAAATAGTTTTGACATTAATCGATGCATAACTTTGTTTTATAAAATCCAAAACAAAAATCTTTTCTCAAATTTTTTAGATATTATTAATTTTTGTTGTCAGTTTAAGTACTACATAGTTCACTTTTACAATTTGAATGAAACTTTGTTGACAAGAGTAAAACTTGATTTTTAACCTGAGCTTTTATCCCAAATTTACTTTAAGCAAAGGAAAATTAAATAAAAATAATAATAAATATTTTGTAAAATTGTTTTTAAATAAAATTTTGTAAAGTTATATATAAATTAAATTTTTAAAAAGTTAGATCAATTACAAAATTTAGCTTTTTAAATAAAATAATTTGTACTTTATTTAAAATAAAGCTCTTTTTTTTTATTTTTTAAACTTGACATGTATCTTCATTAAACTAAAGAAGAGTTCAAGATTTGCTAATGTTTATAAACATGAAAATACCTTTTTTGTAGAGCAGCAAATTTTTTTTTTTGTAATGTATTAGATATACTTTTTTTCATTTAATAATTCGCATTTCATTATCACCAACAAACTTATTACCATATATAATTCTAAATTAACATAAACTCAAAATTATAATATTTTATTTTCAAAAATATTAAAATGTTATCTTTTCTTTTCTTTACTTTTGTTAACCTTTTCGAAAATAATTTAAAGTTAAAAAGTTTAAAGTCACCCTTATAATACGCATTTTCAAATAAAATGAAACCTTTGTCAAAAATAATGAAATATTTTGCAATAAAATGGAGCCTCAAGTGCAAAGGTTTCATATTTTTTGGAAATCGTTTTATTAACTTTGCAATAGGTGTCATTTTATTTGAAAATGTTTTTTTTTTATATTTTTTTTTTTTTTGAATTTTTAAATTTTTTAAATTTATTTGACATTTGGTTACAAAATCGGAAGAGAAAGTAACTGAAATAGCAATATACAAAAATAGCAAACATGCGCAAATATTACCTCATTAATTATTTATATCATGCTGTACTCTACTAGCATTTTGACGATAAACTTCCGACAATTTGTTGAAATTTCAAATTTTCTTAATAAAATTACTTACTTAAAATTAATTTTCTTCTAAGACTAAATTCTAAATTGATTTAGACTTATTTCTAAATTGAAATAATTAACCAAGGGTATTAAATCATTCTACAGTAAATGCACTACACCTTAAAATCCTGAAAAGAAGTAATTGCTGCATGTGTATAAAATGTTATTGAATTGGATAAAAGTTTTAAATATGTAATTTTGTAATTGCATTTTACGAATCCATTTATCTCAATTTAATTTGTTGTTTATTATTTTAAATAGATAAGTAAGTAAGAATTTTTAATATTTTTGAATTGATAAAATAATTAGGAAATATTTTAGTATTATAAAAAAAATATGGTTAGCCATGTCTTACGATCAAACTAATCGGCGTTTCCCGCTTTTTTTCATTGTTTAATTTATTAGTCATCTGATACTATAAATATTCTAAAAAATAATTTTTTTTGTATATTAGGCAATACTTTTTACCACTTTTACCCAAAAGTACTAAAATATTTGATACAATTTCAAAAAGTAACGAATTTTTGGTTGTAGTACAATTCTTAGATAATGTATGATTTTATTCTTTTCAAAAATTAATTACGGGAATTCCCGCAAAATTTACATGTATTTCTGATAGGAAAGAAATGTAGTGCTTCTCTTAGTTGACTGTAAAACTTTGTTCTGGGCACAGTAAAAAAAAAAGAATTTGTAGAATAGTGCGTTGCAGGTATATACATTATATTATATAAAATTTTTGTTATTATTATAAAAAATAATTTTAATAAAAAATAATAATTATATTAGAACTATGAATCCACAAGAAAATTTACAACGTTTAGTAGATGAAGTGCTAGTTTCTTCGGAAGAAGAAAATTCATCCAGTGATGATTTTGATCATTTAGCTTGGCACGATAACTATTCTGAAACGGATGACCAGGTGCAAAATATTCAAACTAATAATGAAAGCGAGAATGAAGAAAAAGATGAAAATTTAAATGATTCACATGGCGATAATTTAAATCTTACTGACGAAAACATTGAAAATGATGATGAATGGGATGATACGAAAAATGCTTATGGATGGTACGAAGATACGAAACCCATACCAACATTCGTGTTTAATGAAAGTAGTAGCGGTATTCGCGTTCCAATTTACGTTACATCGTCTCCATTACGAATTTTTGATTACTATTTTGATAAAGATGTTTTAGATTTATTGGTTTCATCCACA
Organism: Dolichopus griseipennis; assembly: GCA_963082915.1. Lineage (NCBI taxonomy): Eukaryota > Metazoa > Arthropoda > Insecta > Diptera > Dolichopodidae > Dolichopus > Dolichopus griseipennis. Next base: position 107,384,664 of record OY720441.1, on the reverse strand, counting down.
AATGATTATGGAACTAATTTAGACAAAAAAAATATTACACCAAGTACAAGAAAACGTCCAAAGAAATCGTTTGAAGAGGTGTCTAATGATGAAATGTTGCAGTTTCTTGGATTGTGTCTTTTACAAGAACAAGTTAAAAAAACGTCAATCCAAAAACTCTTTTCCAAACATGTTTTATATTATCAACCTATATTTGGTGTAGTAATGTCAGGAAGACGTTTTTCTGAAATATTAAGATGCTTTTCTTGTCATTCCGGTAATACGCACAGTGATAATATTTCATCAGATAGACTGAAAAAAATACAACCGTTTTCACATTTACTTGTGCTAAATTTTAACAAAGTATTTTCCTCATCGAAAGAGCTTTCTCTGGATGAATCTCTTTTACTGCATAGAGGAAGATTGTCTTTTAGGCAATACATCAAAAACAAAAAAGCCAAATACGGCATTAAATTTTTTAAGCTAACCACAAGTGACGGATATATTTTGAACGTTAAAATTTATGCTGGAAAAGAAGAGCAATACTCCACTGGTAATAAGACGCAGGAAATAGTTTTAAAATTAATGAATTCGTGTCTTAATCGTTCGCACTCATTATATATGGATAACTATTACAACAGTGTTGAGTTATCTATTTTATTATTGAAATATAAAACTCACACTACAGGAACGCTACGGTCTAATCGTAAGGAAAATCCAAAAGTTGTAACATCCAAAAAACTCCAAAAGGGCCAAATGATTTGGAGAAGAATACAGAATGTTTATATATCCAAATGGAAAGACAAACGCGACGTTTTATTAATTAGTACTCAACATCATCCTCAACTCATAGAAACCGAAAATAAAACGAAGCAAAAAGTTATAAAACCCAATAATGTTCTAAACTATAATGAGCATATGTCAGGCATTGATCGCGCCGATCAGCTCATTTCATATTATTCCAGCCCTCGTAAAACAATACGCTGGTATAAAAAAGTATTATTCCACTTTTTGGATACGGCTGTGTGGAATGCTTACTATATATATAAGAAGTTTCATCCGAAGTGCTCTTTTTTGGATTTTAGAGACAAACTTATTTTGGCCTTACTAAATTTGCCACCAAATATTACTGAAGGCAAAAATTTAGTTGAATTGGTCACAAATAGAGGTCGAACAATGCAAAAAAACGTAGAACAGACAATAGACTTAGCTATACAACATTTCCCAGAAAATACCATTTCCCGAAGGACACCAAGGTTCCAGCAAAAACAAAAGCTTTTTTAGGATATGTAAACAATATCACAAGCAAAACATAAAAAAAGAAACTGATTTTCAGTGTAAAAACTGTTTAGATCATCCGGCATTATGTCCAGCTCCATGTTTTGAAAATTACCATTTGCAAAAGAAAGTCTGAATAATTACTTTAATTTTACTTTAATTTTTTTTTGATATTAATTTTTATTATTTTTTTTTTTTATTTTTTTAAATCGAAGTGATTTTAAGTTTTTTTATATTCTTCAAATACTTTTAAGTTTTGTAATGTTATTCAATATTTTTGATGTTCCTAATTAAAATACAAAATAAAAATATTCTAATTAAAATCCTACTTAAAAGATATTTAATATATTTAATTAAGATATTATTTTTATAATTAATATTTGAAATAATTTTCAATATCTATGATATTTTAATTTTCAATTGAACTGATTTATTTTTAACTTTTGTTATATTAAGTAAATAGTTAATTCTGTTATAATGTTCAAAAATATGAAATGTTCCTAATTTTTAAAAAAAATATTTAATAATATTATATTTATTAATAAAAAAACTAATACAAAGCTAAAAAAAATAATTTTTATTTATTGTCAACGGGAATAGCCGCAATTCCTATTTTATAATAAAGTAAAGAGTATACATTGCTAATTGCGGCGATTCCCGTCATTAATTTATGAAAGAAATTTATCTGTATTATAGAAAAATTGCGGGAATCGCCGTCATAAATTTTTGTATGGAAAAATTGATTGATTTTTTCTGAAGGCTTGCTAAAAACTAAGTGAAGGCGAATGTGCTAAATAAATAAGAATTTCATATATTGCTATTGAATTGTTTGAAAGAAAATGCAAAATATTTTTTTTTTTATATTTAATTAAAAACTAAATTAATATAAAACAAGTAAAGAAACAGTCAGTCGGTGCAAATACCCTACACCTATTTGGTTCAAATTTAATAACATATCCATAAGTCATTTTAACGCTATAAAAGCTGTTATTAATTTGATTGTTAGACATAGCTAACCAAATTAACTTTATAATACTAAAAACATTTTCTAATTACTTTCAAAAATATTACAACTTCTTACTAACTTATTTATTTAAAAATATTAAAAAACAAAAAAGCTTGTTATAAATGAAAATATATTTATTCCAATTCAATTACAAAATGAAAAAATTCTAGTTATTAAATTTTGTGATAAAAAGCTAATCAAAGCATAATATATTTAATAACCCAAATTTTTCAAAATTGCAATTATTTTAAATGGCTAGTTAATATACCTAATAGAAAAGTTTATACTCAAAATATGCAATAAATGTATTTCGAAAATACAATTACAAATTTACACCTTTTCATATAATTCATTTAAATATAAAAATAAATTTTACATAAATGCAAGCAAGTACCTTTGAACATAGCTGAACCACTACAATTAAGTCTAAATTTCGGGGACACATAGGAAATATATTCTTTGGCTTCGAAATTATATTCGTTCGGCCTCAAATCGATCAAAAGCTTCTAGAATCCGAACTCATTGACCAAACTCGACCAGAACCAATTCCAATGGTACTTTCATTACTAGTAACCTAGAGTTTAAATTTCATCAAAATAGCGGCATTATTTATTGAGTTATGGTGTTTGTAAGATATATGTTTGTTAGCCCTTGAACTTTTCAAGGGTTCCAGAACCGGAAATTATGGTACGATTTCGCCCATATGCAGTCCCCGTCATACTTTCAATACTAGTTAACCCTTGTACACAATTGGAGCGTTCTAACTTAATTTTAAGTTACTAGTTTTATTAATTTCGATGATAAACTTTTACACATTGGGGGGTCTAAGAAAGGTACAAAATTAGAGGGACACGCAGGAATTAGTTAAGAACACCCAAGTGCCAAATTTGAAGCTTCTATATTTTTTCAAGTTGCTATCTTTATTAATTTCGCAAATATGCTTTAAGGTCCTTGGAACTGAGTGGCTGGTCCACACCCACTACTCCAATTGGGCTCAAATTCCAGGGATACTAAGGAAATCGAAAGCGACACCCTGAAACCAAATTTGGAGGTTCTATCTTCATTGGTTTCGGAATTATGGTAGTTTGGCCAAAATTCGATCAAAAAGTTCTAAGTTCCGAACCCATTGTCCAATCCTCGTAATTATTTATATATGTTCGTTTGCCCTGAAACCGATCAAAAGGTCCAGAATCCGAACCCTTGGGCTGATTTCGCCCTTATGCAGCCCACGCTTAACTTTAAGCACTAGTTAACGCTTGTACACAATTTGAACGTTCTATCTTAATTTTAAGTTACTATTTTTGATAATTTCGATTATAAGCTTTTAAAACTTAAGAAGGTCTAAGAGGGATACTGAACCACCACTCCAATTGATCCCAAATTAGGGTGACACGCAAGGGATAGTAAAGAACACCCTTGCGCCAAATTTGAAGCTCTACATTTTTTTAAGTTGTTATCTTTATTAATTTTAAAGATATGCTTTAAGGTCTTCGGAAATGTAGGGCTGGTCCCCGACCCTCTACTCCAATGGGCCCCAAATTTCAAAGACATTTAGGAAATAGAAAGGGACACCCTGATACAAAATTTGGAGTTTCTATCTTCTTTGGTTTCGGAATTATGCTCGTTTGGCCTACATTCGATCAAAAAGTTCTAAGTTCCGAACCCATAGTCCAATCCCGAACTTACGCAATCCCTGAAGTAGTTTCATTACAAGTAACCTACAGCACAAATTTGATGAAGAAAGCGTCATTAGTTGTTGAGTTATTGTGATTTTTTATATATGATCGTTAGTCCTTCGATCGATTAAAAGGTCCAGAATCCGAACCAATGGGCAGATTTCGTCCATATGCAATCCCCGCCGTACTTTCAGTCCAAGTAACCTCCAGTTAAAATTTCATCAAGATAGCTCCATTATTTTTTGAGTTATCGTGCCTACGGACGGACATGGCCATATCGACTCAGGAGGTCACTCTGATCACAAATATATATACTTTTCCATATCTAGCTCGCTTCCTTTAGGTGGTTACAAACACCATACCAAAGTTAATATACCCTTTTACCTATTCTATAGGTGTAGGGTATAACGAGGAAAATTATAGTTAACCTTGTCAACTTTTAGATACCCGTGCATACCCACTAACCGTTATTTATTTCACCTATGACATTATAAATATTAATTTTGAAACTCCATATAAGTGCTCGTTTCTTTATATAACTAACCGTGTATAATTTTCATCCTCGTAATAAAAACAGTTTCCATGAAATTCATATTGGTGCAAAGAAAATGTATGGCAGCCGTAACATTTTGAAACTTCATATAAGTTCTTGATTCATTATAAAACTAACCGTGTGTAATTTTCATCTTCCTGGTATAATTACTTTTGAAGAAATTCATATTGGTTTAAAAAAGTTGTGTGGCAGCTCCCCGAAACCTTGGTCTGGTCTTAACCAAAAAGAATAGGTAACCTCAAAAATGTCCAAAAAATGTTTTGTGTGAATTTCAAAATTCTAGCTCTAATTTTTCAATTCTATCTCTTATAATTAATTTTTAATTCACGAATATATTAAACTTAAGCAAAATAAGCTTCATATAACCATATTCATATAATGATCAACATGATAGATAAAAGTCATTGTAATTGATAATGATTATATCTCTCAATATCAAAATACAAAGCATGCCCTTCGATCGATTAATTTAAACTGTAGGTTACTAGTAATGAGAGTACCATGAGAATTGGTTCTGGTCGAGTCCAGACAATGAGCTCGGATTCTAGAAGCTTTTCATCGATTTGAGGCCGAACGAGTATAATTTCGAAACCAACAAATGTATTTCCTATGCGTCCTTAAAATTTAGACTTCATTGTAGTGGTGGTTCAAGTGCCTCCTAAGAGTTCCCAAAATTAAAAAGCTTATCTTCGAAATTCATGAAGATAGAAACTTTAAATTTGATGCAGGTGGGTTATTTCCTCATGTAACTCATCTAACACTTCTATATTTTTAAAAGGCTAAGAAATTTACCATAATTTAATAAAAATTTTTAAATTAAAAACAAAACCTTTTTTTAATAATCATATATTTTATTGAATTATTACCATAGGTTATATATAATTAAGACATTGTGTGCGATACTTAAGCTATGTTCGAAGGTACATGCTGCATTTATGTAAAATTTATTTTTATATTTAAATTAATTATATGAAAAGTTCTAAGTTTGTAATTGTATTTTAGAAATACATTTATTGTATATTTTGCGTTCATAAGCTTTTCTAATAGGTACATAAACTAACCAATTAAAATAATTGCAATTTTGAAAAATTTGAATTATTAAATATATTATGCTTTGATTAGCTTTTTATCACAAAATTAAATAAATCAAAATTTTTCACTTTTGTAATTGAATTGGAATAAATATATTTTCATTTATTTCAAGTTTTGAACCATAAAAGTTGTTATTAGTTTGATAGTAAGACATAGCTAACCAAATTAACTTTATAATACTAAAAACATTTTCTAATTACACTATCTATTAAAAAATATTACAAATTCTTACCAATTTATCTATTTAAAAATATTAAATAAATCAAATAAATTAAAAAAAAACTTGAAATAAATGAAAATATTTATTTCAATTCAATTACAAAAGTGAAAAAATTCGAATTATTAAATTTTATGATAAAAAGCTAATCAAAGCATAACATATTGAATAATTCAAATTTTTCAAAATTGCAACTATTTTATATTGTTAGTTTATATACCTATTAGAAAAGCTTTTAAACGCAAAATATGCAATAAATGTATTTCTAAAATACAATTACAAACTTGGAACTTGTCATAAAATTCATTTAAATATAAAAATAATTTTACATAAATGCAGGAAGTACAATCAATCTAAGGATTTTAGGTTTGCAGCTAAATCAAAAAATGCTGTTGAATGAGAATATTTTTGATAAAGCTAAGAATGCTGCCAAATGTTTGGGTCACGTTGCAAAACATATTTCTCTCCTAAGGGTCTGTCTAACATCTATAAAGCCTATATTCGACCTAAGATGGAGGATAATTCCCACATTTGGTCTGGCGCATCCCAAACTTCTTTGAGTTCTTCGTTTTATAGATATCTTGTAGATAATGACACTTGCTCTATTGAACTAAAGTCAATTATGCCTCCTCTTAAACAATTCCAACTTAACACCAGAGGAGCAGCAAGTGCTCATTTCTACATCGTGGAAATTCCAAGATGGTTTAAAACTGGTTATGGAAACTCATTTGTCGTGAGAACTGCTAAGATGTGGAACATGCTTCCATCTAATGAGTTCCCTCTTCTAATAATGTCCCATACTACAACTTTCACAAATTCAAAACGAATCTTTTTAGATTCATTTCCAACCTACCTCCTAATTCCCCCCTAATATCCTACTATCCTTCCCATTCCAACTAAACCTAAATATTATGTATACAGGAATCCATTCCTATCGTTTACTTAGCGTGTAAAAAAAAAAAAAAACCTTTGCATATAGCTTAAGTATTGTACACAATGTATTAATTATAATATCACCTTAGGTAATAATTCAATAAAATATATGATGTAATAAAAATTAAAAAAAAGGAATTTAACAGCTTATTAAAAAAAGATTTTGTTTTTAATTCATAAAATATTCTACAAAATATGTTTTATGGTAAAATTCTTAACATTTTAAAAATATAAAAGTGTTAAATAAAAACGGAAATAGGAAAAACCCTCTTTTATCAAATGTAAAGTTTCTATCTTCATGAATTTCGAAGATAAGCTTTTTAATTTTGGGACACCTGAACCACCACTACAATTAAGTCTAAATTTTGGTAGCACATACGAAATAAGAAATATAACTTTTGGCTTCGAAATGATACTCGTTTGGCTTCAAATCGATCAAAAACTTCTAGAATCTGAACCAAATCTCCGAACTCGACCAGAACGAATTCCCATGGTACTTTCATTTATAGTAACCTAGAGTTTAAATTTCATCAAAATTGCGGCATTATTTTTTGAGTTATGGTGTTTTTAAGATATATGTTTGTTAGCCCTTGAACTTTTCAAAGGTTCAAGAACCCGAAACCATGGTACTATTTCGCCCATATGCAGCCCCCGTCATACTTTCAATACTAGTTAACCCTTGTACACAATTGGAACGTTCAATTTTAATTTTTAGTTAATATTTTTAGTAATTTCGATTATAAGCTTTTAAAACTTGGGAGATCTAAAAGGGGTATTAAACCACCACTCCAAATGATCCCAAATTAGGGAGGCACACAGGAAATAATAAAGAATACCCTTGTGGCAAATTTGAAGCTTCTACATTTTTTCAAGTTGCTATCTTTATTAGTTTTAAAGATATGTTTTAAGGTCTTCGGAAATGTGTGGCTGGTCCCCGACCCAGTACTCCAATGGGGCCCAAATTTCAAGGACTCTAAGTAAACAGGAAGGGGCACCCTGATACCAAATTTGAGGTTCTATCTTCATCGGTTTCGGAATTATACTCGTTTGGCCTAAATTCGATCAAAAACTTCTAGGTTCCGAACCCATGATCCAATCAGAAATGTACGCGATCCCCGCCGTAGTTTCATTACTAGTAACCTACAGCACAAATTTGATGAAGATAGCGTCTTTATTTGTTGAGTTATAGTGATTTTTGACATATGTTCGTTAGCCCTTCGATCAATTAAAAGTTCCAGAATTCGAACCCATGGGCCGATTTCGCCCATATGCAATCCCCGCCGTACTTTCAGGCCTAGTAACCTACAGTTAAAATTTCATCAAGGTAGCTCCATTATTTTTTGAATTATCGTGCCTACGGACGGACGGACGGATATGGCTATATCGACTCAAGAGGTCACGCTGATCACAAATATATATACTTTTCCATATCTAGCTCGATTCATTTAGGTGATTACAAACACCATACCAAAGTTAATATTCCCTTTTACCAATTCTATAGGTGTAGGGTATAAAAATAAGGATAACTCAACAACTTATGGCTTTACAATCATGAATTTTGTGATGTAGGTTACTAGTAATAAGACTATGGCGGGGACTGCGTACGAATGAATATTGACCATGGGTTCGGATCCTAGAAGGTTTTGATCAAATTTAGGGCAAACCAACATAATGCCGAAATCAATGAAGATAAACTCTTCAAATTTGGTATCAGTGTGCTTCTTTCTATGTCCTTAGAGTCCTAGAAATTTAGGACCAATTGGAGTAATGGGTCGGGGACCATCCACAAAATTTTTGAAGACCTTAAAGCGTATCGTTGAAATTATTAACAAAAATAGCTTAAAATTAAGATAGAACGATCCAATTGTGTACAAGGGTTCACTAGTATTAAAAGAACGGCGCGGACTCCATATAGAAACTCGCGAAATCCGACCATGGGTTCGGATCCTGGAACTTTTTCATCGAATTTAGTCCAAACAAGCATGATTCCAAATTCAAAGAAGTCAGAACCTCCAAATTCGGAACAGAATGTTCCTTTCTATTCTCTTAGTGTCCTCGAAAATTGGAACCAATTGAAAAAGTGAGTCGCATGAAACCTTAAAGTATATTTTCGAAAATAATAGAGATAGTAACTTCAGAAAAATGTAGAAGCTTCAAATTTGGCACAAGGCTGTTCTTTACTATTTCCCACGTGTTCCCCTAATGTGATCAGTTGGAGTGGTGGTTCAGGTAACTCTCTTAGACCTTTAAAGGTTGCAAGGCTTTGCTTGAAAATTTCAAAAGTTAACAAACGTATACCTTAGAAACACCAAAACTCAGAAACTAATTACGCTTTTTTGATGAAACTTATATTCTAGGTTACTAGTAAGGAAAGTACCATGGAATTGGTTCTTATCAGGTTCAGATTCTAAAAGCTTTTGATCGAATTAAAGTCAAACTAGTATAATTTCGAAACCAAAGAAAATAGAACATTATAATTGGGGCACAAGTGTTTCTTCTTATTTGTTTTATGTACGTGAAAATTTGGATGAATTGGAATAGCGGTTTGCGTACCACCACCACTACTCCCAAAACCTTAAAACATAATATATTCGAAATTAATAAAGATAAAAGAATCAAATTTGATACACTATATCATATTTGCGTTCTTATTTAACACTTTTAGATTTTTAAAAGGCAAAGAGTTTTACTATTAAACATATTATGTATTATAATCTATAAGTTAAAAACTAAATATTTTTTTAATTTTTATTATTTTATATCTATATTTTATTGAATTATTACCATAGGTAATATATAATTAAGAAATAATGTACGATACTTAAGTTGTAAAATTTAATTTTGTGTTAAAATTAATTATATTAAGAGTTTTTTTTTTTTTTTGTTTTTAATTTTAAATTTTATTTTTCCCTTTATAAATCTTACAAATATCTTAACCTAGAAAAATTTACAAAAACGGTTTTCTTTATTTTATATTTAACATTTAAATTATAGCTTAATTTTTATGTTAAATTAAATCGAAATTTTATTTTGTTTTTAGACTTAATTTGATATATCAACTTAATATTATTCTTATAAATATTGGAAAAACTTGGGAATATAAAAACCAATAACTAAACATTTTTTTTTTTTTTTTTTTTTTTTTTTTTTTTTTTTTTATAAAACTTAACCTACTTAAATAACCTAACCTAATTAAAAACAAATTGTATCAAATACTTAATGCTGATAATTTTTTTATTTTGACTAATCTTACGTGTTTTCCAACCACCAATAATTTCTTTTTAGCAATTTGTCTATGTCTGGTATTGACATATCGTATTTCAGATGTTCTCCGTTTATATCGCCCGGGTTATATTCTATGACTTTGTATGTAGCCCGTCTATTATAATGGTATAATAGGGGGACATGATTATCGTCTTGAATATAGCCATATTTGTCCAGAAAGATAAAATGCTCAGGGGCTATAAAGCCTGTGAGCAAGGTCTTTCTAATGTACTCCATATTGTGGTAGAATATATGTGATATTAAACCATTTTCTGGAGTGTTTTGTGCTCTTTCATAGTGGTCTCTGACTAATTTTATTATAAAATTGTCTATTCTAATGATTTTAGCTTCCTTGTACAAGTATTTATTGGAGTAAAAATGCTTGTAGTCGGATTCGGGCTTTCTGTTTAAATTGGTACAAACTCTTATACACTTTCTTTCGAATTTCCGTAATGTTTCCATTAAGCTTGCACTAATGTTGTACCATATTGGTACACCATATACAAGTGTTGGCCTAATTAATGTTTGGTAACAAATTATTTTAACTCTTTTACTAATGTTTTTATTGTAAAATAGTTTTTTAGCTGCCATAAATGCTTTATTACCTTTTGATATACTGTATTTCACTTGATCGATATAATTTAGGTTTCTATGTAATTGAACACCCAGGTATTTAACTACTTTTTTATTGGATAAAGCGATATTATCTGGTGATTTTATTACAAAATCTTTCCAGTTTTTTTTTATGTCGAAACCTGTTTTATTGACTGTATTGCGAAATAAAATAGTCTCACACTTATTATAATTTATTTTCATAAGCCATACTTGACAATAATCTCTAACTATGTTAAAAAGTTTTTGCACTGAATGCTTAATAGGGTCTACTTTGTTATCGGCATAATATATGATAATATCATCAGCAAAAGCTAATGCATAATTATTACCTTTAATCGATCTAACAAATGTAATAATTCTGCTATATAAATTGAAAAAAGTATAGGTGCATTTACTGTACCTTGTAATAAACCATTGTCAATATTAAAAGTTTTATCATTGGTTGAATTCTTATTTTGAATATAAAACTTATTATTATAAATCATATTCATTATTAAGGCTATTAAGTTATTAGGTACTTTTAGTTTTAAGAGTTTGAAAATAAGACCATCTAACCAAACCGTGTTAAAGGCTTTTTCCATGTCTATTAAGCATGCACCTACCCCAAAATTTTTGTTTATAAACCAACAAATATCTGAGGTTAATTTTGTAATGGCATGTACTGTGCCATGTTTATGTCTAAATCCGAATTGGTTATCTGGTATAACTTCCTTGGTAATCGAAAACGCTGTTAATTTGTCATTAATCAGTGTTTCGAAAACCTTACTTATGTTTGGCATTAAACTAATCGGTCTGTAGTTACTTGGATTAGTTGCGTCTTTGCCAGGTTTTTTTAGCAAAATAATTTTCGACATTTTCCATGCTTTGGGAAAATACGAGTGATTAATTGCATTATTAAAAATAATCACATATTTAGAAATTATTAAAGAACTTAAATTTTTTAAAACAATGTTTGGAATTTCATCAATACCATAAGAAACTTTATTTTTTAAGCTTTTAAATTTTAATTCAAGTTCTTCTTGGTTTGTGAATTCACTACTTTCGAAATTCTGGTTTGAAGCTTTGTTTGCGGTAGAAAAATTACATATGGTGAAATTGTTTATTCTTAAATTGTGTATGTGATTTTTGAAATGTTGGACTGTATTGATAATTTTGTTATGAAATCTACTATTTGTTGGTGTATTAATTGTATGTATTTTTTCTATGTATGAACCTATTATATTATAAATTTGAGTATTATTTTTGATTATATATTTATTAGAATTTGTTTTTTTTAAGTAATTAACATCTATATTATTTTGAAATAAGAGTGGTGCTTCATTATGGTCTATGTGTAGTTGAGAGATTTCATTATAATTTTTTCTCCGAAAAATTTTATTTATTTCTGGGAACATGTTTGTACTATTATTGGAGGTAATATTTTGCAGACGTTTAGTCCAATATTTATTTATTTCGATTTTAATTTGTTGTTTTATCAATGAATTAATATTGTTAAGTAGACTTTTTAGAAGTTGCATGTTGGAAGAAGAAAAATTTAACCTTTGTTTGTGTATTTTGTGTATATCTCTCATTAATTCTGCTTTTTTTTTTAATAATCTTTTTAAGTTTGAAGAGTAGAATTTCATTATGTTGTTTTTGTTATTAAATTTTGGAATAGTTTCTTTCATTGTTTTTGTTATTATATTATTAAGTTTTTCCAGATGATAATCAATGTTTTGAATTGATATATTACAATCATCTGGGATGTAATTATTATTATTATTGTTATTGTTACTATTATTATTATTATCATTATTATTATTATTATTATTGTTGTTATTGTTATTGTTATTATTTGAAGTATATTCTTTATAAAAATTTTGATCCAATTTAGTTTGAAATATTTCCCAATTGGTATATTTAAAATTAAAATTATTTTCTCTAGTTGGCAATTCTGTTAAAGAAAGCTGTTCATTCTCTATTGAGAAAGAGAGATGTATGGCGTTATGATCACTATTATATGGGAGTGTGGTGAGTTTTTTATGTGCGTGAGAATAATGAACTTTAATTCTGGTATCTGTTATTACTAAATCTAAATATGAGTTTGCACGTGGTAGTGTGGGTGCATCTGTCATATGTAATTGAAGCTTAAAACAAATTCTCTTGTTTTGTATCCAATTATGTAGTTGTACACCTCGAGCATTATTTACAGTGTTTAACCATGATGTATGTTTGGCGTTAAAATCGCCAGTTAATATATAGAAATTATTTGGATTTGATAAATTTAACAAATCAAAAATTTTTTCTAATTCTGTTAAAAAGTTATATGAATTTCTATTTGAAGCGTAAATAGAAATTATAAATAACTTTTTTCTTTGATTTAATTGAAGTTGGATAATACATGGCTCAATGCAAATAAAATCATCAAAACTATCATAATTTATAATTTTATAAACAATTTTATTTTTTATGGCTATGGCAACACCACCACCTTCAATTTCATTTGTACGATCTCTTCTAATAAGATTATAATTATTGATTGACATGTGATCAGATATTTTTAATTTCGTTTCACACATACAAATTATATCTGGTTTATAATTTTCGAGAAAGTGTATGAGTGAGAGTTTTTTATTGTATGAGATTAGAGAATTGACATTTATTGATATTAATGAGTAATTGTTATTCATTGTTGATTGGAGATGCGTAAGTGTTTGAATAAAATATCGATTCTATTGCTATTAGTTTTGATATCGTCTCTAACACTCTTAAAATCTTTACGCATTTCTTTTTGCATATCAACAAAACATTTTTTAATTTCTAAAATTATATCATTGTTAGAATTACTACTATTACTGCTATTACTACTACTACTATTACTTATATTATTAGTGTTAGAATTATTTTTATTAGTATTATTTGATCTTACCACAGTAGAGAAAGATAGGTTTGGCTGAACTGTATTCTGCAACATGTGTTTATTTACGATCTTTCTTTTGGCAAGTTCTTTTGCTTCATCACGTTTTTGTATTTTTAGTTGGTACTCAGGACACATTTTAAATGATGATGGATAACCGTTCTGTTTGCAGAGGATACAAAATAATTTTTCTCTTGGATCCTCAGGTTTTATTGAGCATTCTGCTGGTGGGTGGTTATCTCCACATTTCACGCATCTTTGCTCCATTTTACAATTAGCAGCGGAATGTCCAAGACCTTGACAACGTGTACACTGCAATATGTCTGGTTTGTGTAATTTTTCCCATCGAATAATTTGATGGTCTAAAGTTTTTATTTTAATTATTTCATTGAATGTGCTGTTGGGTGAAACCTGTACAATAAAATATGGTAGCTCTGCTTTATTTTTAATAGAATGTCTGGTGGTTAATCTGGTAACTTTTTCGAATTTTATAGATTTACTTTCATGAATTTTTAGGCTTTCCATGACTTCATCACATGTGTGGGAGCTGCTTAATCCCTTCAAAACTACAGTGACTCGTTTTTCTTCCTTTGGAGTATATGTGAAAAAATTTATTTTTGATTTTTCTAGGAGCTCACATGTTTTTGTATGGTCTTCCAGTTTATTCGTGTAAATTATATTTTGTTCGTTGCCTCTTTCTTTGATCAGGTAATCGTCAATCTTTAAATTATTTTTCATTAACTTTTTTAGATAAGCAACATCTGTATTGCCAAAGTTAATGGGTGGCATTTTATTTTTTTTGTTATTTTTGTCGGCTTTATCATTAATTTTTTTTTCTGTTTTATTTTTATTCTTTTTTATTTCAGTTATTCTGGCCAATTCTTCTATGCTAGGCTCGGGGGTGCAACCTGCAGCGGTGTTAATTTCAATTGTGGGTGCACTTTTGTCATTTTCTTTAACCGCACTATCCTCCTGTTCTTCTAACTCCATCAATGGGTTAAAAAAATTATCAGAAGCTTGGGCGGCTCTATTGATCACGTGGTGTTTCTCGTAAAAAGCTTTATATATAATCATATCTTCTTCTTGTTTATTTATAATCTCTTTTAGCTCCTCAATTTCACGAAGATGCCTATTCCTGGTTTTTGCTGCAACATTTAAGGATTTGCTGGTATTTTTAGTTTTGAGGATCTCACACAGCTTCATGTTTATTGTGGACCTTAAGCTGTCCTCGTTCTCTACCTCAGCATTGTCGGATTGCATTTTTGCAATCCAGTTATATGAATCACACAATACAAAAGCGGTATTTTTTTTCCTTTTTTTTTAATTAAATTTTTTTTTTAATTGTGGTTTAATTTTTGTTAAATATTTTATAATATTATATACTGCGAATAAATTCGTCAGTAAATTTAAAAAAAAAATTTTTTTATTTTTAATTAATTGTTCAAAAGTGAAACTTATTAACATCGACCGTTCTCTAACAAAGTTCAGAAAGAACTCCTTATATTAAGAGTTCTAAATTTATCATTGTATTTTAGAAATACATTTATTGCATATTTTGGGGATATACTCGGTTCACCGTGAAAATAAATTCACCGCCTTACGTTTTATCGCATGTACAATATACCGTTTTACGATTAGCCGTCACAACAATTCACCGCTTACGATTCACCTTCACAACAGTTCACCGCTTACGATTTCCCGTTTTTTTTTTTTAGATAAACTATCAATATATTTAATGAAACAAAATGCTTTGCTTATATTTTTTTATCTTAGTCATCGGAAATATAAATATATTAATATAATATAATTTGACAGCATAAAAATAATTTATAAAAAGTGCCCAATAAATGGAAGTAATAACAGTTGTAAAATCAAAACGCGGTAAAGATAAACTTGTGGTCGATGGTTATGTGTATAACTTGGAAAAAAATTGGTGCCAAATTGCTTTCGCTGGATTTGTGATAAAAAGAGTATGTTGTTATGCAAAGGACGACTGTCAACTAAATTGACAGTTTTATTAAAAATACTAAAAATATCAATAAACATTTAATTAGCACATTTCACCGCCAACATTTACATTATTTTAATCTCATTCACCGCCGCGGTTGGCGGTGAAATGTGCTGGCGGTAAGCCGTGCGCGGTGAACTGTGCCGGCGGTAAACCGTGCGCGGTGAACTGTTAAGCAGCGAACCATGGGCGGTAAACTATGAGGCGGTGAACCGTACCCAACTCCATATTTTGATTATTAAATTTTGTGATAAAAAGCTAATGGATGCATTAATGGCTTTAACTAATATTAAAAACCATGAAATTATATAAACTTTTATATTTATATTGTTACGTAAGCAAAATGCATACATCTATTTAAACAGTCAATTTATAAACTGTACTTTTAAATTTTAATTGCATTCCTTAAAATGCATAACTGTACTTTAACTATCAAATTTCGTAAACGCTAATTTACGAAAATAACAAAACAAAAAACCAAACTTGATTATAATCGTATGATTCTAATCAAGTTAAATATTGTCATGTATGTATTAGAATTTTGCTTGCGTAGTATTTTATCCATTCAAACATAAAATTGAATTATAAAATAATTGGTATTAAAAAATTAGTCTGTAAGAACAACTCAAAGAAACAACATGTATTAAAAAATGAGTTTGTAAGAACAACTCAAAGAAACACCATGTATTAAAAAATGAGTCTGTAAGAACAACTCAAAGAAACAACATAAAAATGAGTTTGTAAGAACAACTCAAAGAAACAACATGTATTAAAAAATGAGTCTGTAAGAACAACTCAAATAAACAACATAAACTTAAATTATGTTTTATTCTAATTATAAAAGAATATAATAGGAAAAAAAACATAAAACTATATTATTACAAATTAATATTTCTTTCGAATAACTTTGAGTTTAATTATATAGAACTTTAAAAAATAAGTAAATTAAGAGAATAAATTTAAAATATATTGCAAATTGAAATAATTAAGCAGGGGTACTAAATCATTCAACAGTAAATGCACTACAGCTAATTGTCATTTATCATTTATTAATATTTACATTTATTTAAACTTTTTTCGTTGTTTAATATTTTTAAATAGACAATTTAGTAAGAATTTAAATTAAATAAATAAAAAAATAAAAAAAAGAATTGCTAATATTTTTGAATTGATAAAACAATTAGAAAATGTTTTTAGTACATATTAAAAAGTAAATTTGGTTAGCCATGTCTTACGATCAAACTAATAAAATCTTTTATGATTTTAAAATGGCTTATGGACTTCTCATTAAATTTGAACCAAATAGGTGACTGTTTCTTTACTTTTTAATATCTGAAATCTGGATCAAGTCATATTTCAAGGAAAACTAAATAGGATTCTTAAAAATCTATAAATTAAATCTAACCATAATTCTTAGAATTCCAGAATTTTAACTTAAAATAATTAAAATATTAAAAATTGATTTATATATAACATTAGAAAATAAGTTAATTTAGAGAATAAAATTAAAAATTATTTAAAATAAATAATTTATCAATCAGTCAACACTAAATACAGTACAACAAAAAATCGTGAAAAGATTCTTGTTGCTGCATGTTTGTAAAATTTCATTGAATTTTATAAAAAATTTTATACATTGTCACATAATCGTGCGTATAAGCATCATGTAATGTTACATAATGCTACAAATGCAAGCGCCACATAATGTTATATAATTAATTAAATAATAAAAGTAATCAAGACATGTAAACCATTAAATCGTATAAACAAATGACATGTATAAATTGTATTGGTTCCTAAAATCGTATGATCATAACGCATTATTTTAAACACACGCCCATTCCTAAAATGCATAATTGTACAGTTTTAGTTTTAAGAAAATAATAATGTTGATCATGTGTTTTTCTAATTTTAATAAATAATAAAGTTCTGACA
The DNA here is from genome assembly GCA_963082915.1 of Dolichopus griseipennis. Taxonomy (NCBI): domain Eukaryota; kingdom Metazoa; phylum Arthropoda; class Insecta; order Diptera; family Dolichopodidae; genus Dolichopus; species Dolichopus griseipennis. Next base: position 107,367,212 of record OY720441.1, on the reverse strand, counting down.
ATCGAAGAAGAAAGTCATTATTATTATTCATTATTGGCGACGAGGACAAAAAAAAAATATAATAAAAAACAAAACATGTGCTTTTTGAAATCTTAAAAATAACACAAAAAAAAGTAAAGATTTTAAAAATTAGTTATTTTAAAAAATTGGTAATTATACAAAAAAAAATATTTAAATTTTTTTAAATAAACAAAAGTCAAAAGTTTTTTAAAAATTATATACCTAGAGCAAAAAAACAAAAAAAAAAGTAATTATGTTAACTTGATTATAAAAAAAAAAAATTTAAATTTAAATTACGAATTTTTTAAGTGTTTATTATATTTTGAACAAAACGAAACACTTCAAAAAGAAGAAAACGGATTACATAAATTACAATTTTTGTTTCATTAAAAGTTTAATTAATAACTTAAAATCAAATTGTTTGCAGCAAAAATTCAGTTACTTTAACAAATATTTTAAAAATAACAATAAATGTGTAATTAAATAATGAAAAATACTTAAAAATACAAACAACAATAAAAACAAATGCGTAAAAAAAAAATGTGCATTAAACTATCAAAATAAAATGACTGTTCAAATAATTTAAGAAAAAAAACAAATTTTTTAAGTTAATAAATTAGTTTATTTTCAAAAAAAATTTTTTTTAAAAAAATATTATTAAGAAATAATATTACTTACATAAAAATATACATGCTAAATAATAAAAACACCAGTTTTATAACCGTCAAAAAAAAAAATATATAAGAAATAATATTACCTACATATATAGGTACTAAATAAAACAAAAAAAACAATTTATAACATTGTTATTATTAAAATTTCTACATTGAAATTCAAAAAAAAAATAATACTTTTTAGCTTCTATTTAATTTACAAAAAAAAAAACAGTTATTAAAATTACGTGAAACAAAAAATAATAAAAATATTAATAATATTATGTATAGTGTGTAACACATTGTGATTTGTGGCAAAAGCTATATAACTCGTACAAAATATTTAATATATAATAAAAAAAAATAAAACCAAAATCTTGAATTTTAATTAGATAAAAACAGTCCAATTTTAATTTTAATAGAATTAGATAACACAAAAAAAAAACTAAATACAGAAAACGTCATAAAATTATTGAAATTAGAAACTAATTAAAGAACAGCTGCATATTACAAAAAATGTTACATCTTTCAATGAACTTACAAATTAAATCTAATGATTGTCACATACCTAAATTCAACTAAATTTAAAAAAACAGGAAACAAGTGTTAAAGCCAATGAATAAACTAAAGAAGCAAGCAAGAAAATCACCAATTTGTAATTTACTTACCCAAATTAAATTTAAAGAAAATTAAGAGGAAATTAAGAGGCATAAGAAAAAGATGGAAGTTATAAACTAAGGTAAACGTTGGAAATTAAGAAATTTTGTAATATTTAATATTTTTTAATTTTAAAGAATACAATTTTTTTTGTGTGAGATTAATATAATTTTACAAAGTTGTAATAAATAGAATATTAATTATTAGTATATTATGAGCTACGGGGATTCTAAGGTTTAAGTAGTATCCGCGTAGGACCAAATGACTATATATAAAAGATATCTGGTGTTACCAGCTTTCAAAAACTATAAAGCTTTAATGGCGCATATTATCCTTTAAGGACGAAAAGGACATTTAAAAGTACCCTTGTTATTTTAGTCTATTTTACAAAAACCGTTATAACTAGCGATCTGTTCAATATATACATTCAATTATATAATATATATATATTCTATTAATTAAGATGACGGTTTTGAGAATATTTTATCGTTTATTTGATGACGATAGGTGCTGCCGTTTTGGAGATATTGCAATTTCAAATGCAAATTTAAAACAAAAAAAAAAATTTGAACTTTCAAAAAAACCACTATAACTATGACATTTTCAAAAACACCCTGTATTTTTTATTATACTGTTAGAAATGTCTTTTGACACTCTTTCCACCGGTATATAAAAGGAAGGTATATGTTGACAAATAGCCCCACCAGAGAACATGAATGATTTAATTTTTTTTCTTTCTTTAAAATTTTGTAAATTTGGAATTTTTTTTTTGGGATTATGGCACCATCCCAACAAAAAGGCAAAATAAATTTATGAGAAATAAAGTATGAAAATGTATTTTTTAATAAAATTGTTGTGTCAGTTTTTCATTCATGTTCTCTGGTGGGGCTATTTGTCAACATATACCTTCCTTTTATATACCGGGCAACACCAGCTATCTTTTATATATAGTCATTTGGTCCTACGCGGATACTAGTTAAACCTTAGAATAGCCTGAGCTACTTATAATATTGTAACAAAAAATGAATAAAAATTTAAACCAAAATACAAATCACTAATTAAATTTACAAATAAAATTTTGGTAATATAATATTGAATTTTTAATTATACTATAATATTTTTTTTTAAATTAATCAAAAAAAAAAAATAAAATTGGAATAAAGAAAAAAACAATACAAATATTTGAATTCATACAATTTTTTTAAATACAGCAATATTAAAGAAGAGTACACAAACAAGTCCTAAAACTTCTATATTAAATATAAAGTTGTTTTTTCTGCATTAGTTCAAACCAGTGGTGGAACTTCGTATTCTTTTTAGTGAATTACAAAAAAAATTGTACCAAAACAATTGTACTATCAAAAAAAAAATATTTTTAATTAATTCCCATAACATTACTGATTAATAAAAAATATTATTGTTTACAAAAATTTTTTATAAGAAAAATATAAATTTTTTTCTATAGCTTTCATTACAATTAACCGACTTACCAAAAATTTTAATTATTTCCATCTTATAAACTAAATACAAGTCAGTCCATATTGTGGTAATATTATTAATACTTGTTAAATAAATTGAATTTTAACGGAAATAATAATATTGTTTTGATTGAAGTAATTAGTAAATAAAAGAAAGAAATTTTTTTAATAAAATTAAGAAAAAAATTTTTTTTTTGTAATTTATTAAAATCATGTAAATTTGAAGTTTAATCCAGCACATTGAAAATATTTTTCTACCTTGTCTGTAGTGGAAAAGAAAAAAATGGAAAACCTCAGTAGTACAGAAAGATACAAATTCATTACTAGCAGCCTCAACTGCATATCTCCATTTAACGGTGACACAAGCTCTCTCGCGAATTTTATTCAAAGAATAGAATCCCTAATCCCAATTATAAATACACTCGATTAAAGTTTCAAACCAGTTGCTGCCGGTTTAATTAAAGATAAAATTACTGGTAGAGCTCGCAATACTGTAATGATGAACGGTGACTGCGAAAACTGGAATGACCTTAAAAGCGTTCTGATTAGAAATCATGGAGAAAACACTCCCACTGAACAACTAATCGACCAAATCAGACTTTGTCGTTGTAATACAACAATACAAAATTTTTATAAAGAGTTAACACATTTACTGAGCAGACTAAATACAAGACATTTACTAGATAATAGGGGTAACAACAATAACACTGAAAGTAATGCGAGAATTCCAGAACCAGTAAGGAGTGTAATTATAGCCAGAAATCCTAACACTATTGAAAGCGCATATGAAATAATCGAGCAAAGCGGGTACGTCCACTATTCTCACTCAAAGCAGACTTAAAGAAAACTTTTCAATAATTCCAATAACAGTACTCATTTTAGAATTAGTTATAGAGAAAATTCAAATATTTCAAATCCAAATTCACGGCAACTAAATAATCGTAACAATAATTACGGAAATCGTCAAAACTCAAATAGCAGTGGTCATACAAGATCCACACAACATAGAGAAATTAATCAAACACATGAAAATTTTTCAAATTCACGGGAATTTAATAATCGTAATAATAAGATAGCTCCAGTATTTTTTGGGTTATCGTGCCTACAGACGGACGGACATGGCTACATCGACTAAGGAGGTCACGCTGATCACAAATATATATACTTTTCCATATCTAGCTCGCTTCCTTTAGGTGGTTACAAACACGATACCAAAGTTAATATACCCCTTTACCTATTCTATAGGTATAGGTTATAATAAACACCCTTAAATATTTAAGTAGTCTTCCCGAATTCAATGGTAATTCAAGTAACCTCCAAAATTTCTGTGACCTAGTTGATAGAGTCATTCCTATCCTAAGGACATTCGACGATATTTCGCGAGTATTAATGACGGACGTAATTAAAAGTAAAATAGTTGGTAAAGCAAGGGATATCTTGGAAATTAATTGTGTAGCCAGAACTTGGGCTGCAATTTAAGAAGTTTTACAAAATAACTTTGGTGACCGACTTACATGTGAAGAATTTTTTGACGCAATGAGAAGCGCCACTTTGAAAACCAATTGTATAGACTTATTTAATGAAATTAAAATAAAATTAAGAAGACTAAACAATAAAACTCAACTGAGCTAGCTCATAGAAACAGAGCTTCCGCACTACATATATTTATCTTTAAAATTACAAAACCTAAAAGATCTGTTTTAGTTTATAGAAATCCAGACAGCTTAGAACAAGCTTTGTATATATTATTTCAGGCGGGATGCGCTTATTGCATTCCAATAGAAAAACAGAGACAATTTTAACCACACTTATCCCAACCAAAAACCAAGTAACAGTAACCAGAAACGCAACTATAATGACGAAAATAGGCACAATAACAACAGATATAACAATACCAACAATAAAAAACCCCAAACCAAAAAGACCACAAACAATATAATTATAGAAATAACAATATCAATCGACAATCTCGAAACTATTTCAATAGACCTTCCCCTGACCAACAACAAAACAATTATACTCATAACAATATATTTACCGCTCAAACCAACAAAACTATGAACCTATGGATACTAACGAACAGGAAATTCAAAAATTTTCAATACTCTGCCTCGACAAAATATTACCACATATAATAGTTAAAACTAAACTTACTCCACTAAAATTTGTCATCGATACTGGCGCCACACACTCCATAATCAACTCCGGATTGTGTGATCCGAAATGGAAAAAGCAAATTAGTAATATATCTCTAAAAAAGCTCCAACATACCGTCAATGTTTCTTAATACCGTTATTCCAAGAATTAGGAGATCCTTCAAATAAAATGCAAATGTTCATTTGTAATTTTCACAATGAATACGACGGCTTTCTAGTTAATAATATCTTAAAAAAACTAAATTGATTATAGTACTTAGATAGTTAAGAACAACTTAGAATTACTTAGAAATTAAGGAAAAAAATTCTAATATATTTTAAAATTTTGAATAATACTAAAACTTACCTTCTTGATACTCAAGGAGAATATTTCCTTGATATACCAGTCAAAGAGAAATCTGGCTCAGCATATATATTAAATAAAATTTCTGACGATAACAAAATCATAATCAAAAAAGGTTACGAAATTGAAAATAGTAAAATTAATTAAAAAGTTAAAATTCTAGACAATAACCCTAAGGGTATCACATTTAATATGTTAAAAACTTAACCCGTCACTGACGAAAATTTCTACTTTTCAAATGAAGTTAAAACAGTACCACTACTAGAACAAGTTCGTAAAAAACACTTAAACCCCGAAGAAAGCCAAAATTTATTTTACATTGTTAAAGATTTATTCGGTATATTTTCTATTGAGAAATCGGATCTTACCTTCACAAACGCAATAAAACGCGAAATTCGTACGAGCGATCATGTTCCTATTGCTGTCAGGACATACCGATACTCATATATACATAAAGAGGAAGTGAAAAAACAAATTTCAGAGAAGTTCGGAAAAAGGTATTATAAGACCAAGTCAATCTCCATATTCTGCACCAGTTTGGGTAGTACCCAAAAAACTGGATGTAAGCGGTCGACGTAAATATAGACTCGTAATTAACTATCGAAAGTTAAACGAAGTTAAAGTTGACGATAAGTACCCAATTCCCAAATGAAATGTTGGAAATGAAATTTTTGAAAAACTTGGGAGATGCCAATATTTTACAACATTGTATCTTGCCAAGGGTTTCTATCAAATTGAAATTGAAAGGAAAGATATTTTTGAGACAGCATTCTGTGGGGAAGGTCACTACGAATGTCTTCGTATACCGTTCGTGTTGAAAACAGCCCCGACCACCTTCCAGCGACTTAGGTGGCTAAATTAACAAAATTTGTTTTGTCTACCTAGATGATATGTTGCCTCCACCTCTTAAGAAAACATATAAAATCCATCACAAAGATTTTCCAAAGACTGAAAGATACGAATGTTAAAATCGAATTGGATAAATCGGAATTTTTAAAAAGAGAGACCGAATTTCTCGGTCACGTACTGTCAAATGTAGGTATAAAACCAAACCCTCAAAAAATATTTTGTGTTCAACATTTTCTAATTCGTAAAAATCCTAAAGAGATGATACAATTCCTTGGTCTCATAGGATACTATAGGACATTTATTAAAGGTTATTTTATGATTGCAAAAGCTATGACTAAATATCTTAAGAAAGATATGAAAGTAAATATTGGAGACTCCGAATACATAAAAAGCTTTAAAACCTTAAAATTAATGCTCACAAACAACCCCATTCTTCACTACCCCGACTTTTCTAAATTATTCACTTTACAAACCGAAGCAAGTAAATATGTCCTGGATGCTATTCTTTCTCAAAATAGTCAAAATGGTATCAACGACCATGAGCAAAACTACAGCACTATAGAAAAAGAGCTTCTAGTAAATATGTGGACAACGCAATATTTCCGTCCATACCTTTTCTGTAGAAAATTCTTAATCGAAACGGACCACCGTCCTATATCTTGGGTCTTCCCTATTAAGAAACCAAATTCAAAACTTGTCCGCTGTAGATTGAAATTAGCAGAATATGACTATCAAATAAAGTATAAAAGGGGAGTTCGAAATGGAAACGCAGACGCGCTGTCAAAAGTTGTAATTAACTTTAATGAAGCCAAAGATTCTTTTATCACCGAATTTAATTGTCTTATAAATGTTTATAGAAAACAAATCATCATCACAAAACCAACTCTGGTTCATTGAAAACCAAAAATCAAAAATTTTCAAATTCGATAGAAAAATTATATATACAAAATCACTTGGATACGATATTATAATAACGATAGTAAAAAATCATTTTGATATAAATAAAACCAACGCAGTTTTAATTCAAGAAAACCTTTGCCAATAACTTTACTAACACCGTAAAAAATCATTTTAACAATAACAATAATAATTTCTAAATTGTTAAATGTGGAAAACTACTTAAAAAAATTACAGACGAAAATGAACTGACACAACTTGTTGAAAATGAACACGAAAGAACAAGAAAGAATAATAATATTTCTCAATAATTGGGAAATATGCACTATCGAGAAATATGACAAGAAACACGTCAAACAAAAATCTAAAATTAATGAGACTCTTAGTAATTCTAGAGAAATAATACACGCAGACGTCTTCTATACCCTCAATAAAAATATGTTTCTAAAAACAATCGACAAGTTTACAAAATATGCGCAAGCAATAAGAATTGAGAATCGAAGTTGGACTGAATTTAAAAGAGCCCTGACCCAATATCTCAGCATTGTTGGAAATGTTCAAAATTTAGTTGCCGATAACGAATTATGTCTTTAAGCTCTCCCATTGGGGAAATTCTTAGAGGATGAAAACATTAGCATACACTTCACCTCTAACAATAACTATACATCTAACGCGAACGTCGAACGCCTTCACAATTCAATAAACGAACACTTACGCCTTTTAAGACATGACGATAAAGTAGAAGAAGACTCCGTAGAAGAAAAAATACACCAAATAATAAAATTCTATAATAACTTTATACATATTACGACTGGAAAAACGCCAATATCCACAAATAAAAGAAAGAATACTTAAAATCAAAGAAAATATCATTGAAAAATTGAATCAAAATCGGGAAGACGTTAATATAGAAACAGGACCGCAATTTATAAAAGAAATAAGGGGAGGGGAAAACCACCGCAAGTTCCGAAAAATAATAGCTGAACCTTTAGACGAAAACCATATTGTAACTCCAGACGGATAAAAGTATTATAAATCTCACGTAAAAAGAAGAAAAAAGCTCCGAAACAATAATAAACCTACAATGAAAGCAAAAGTTAGAAGAAAAAATAATAATAGAAATTTACGTATACTTCCAAAAACGAACCATGAAAATAGAGACAGTACTTCTAATCGGGACATTACTGACAAAACCCCAGGCCCAAACAATAGAAATACAGAACCTCAATCAAAATAATGGTTGCAGTAGTATAGATATGGGGTTTCTGGATAAAAAGCTCTAAAGCTATAAATTCAAATCTAATAAAGCTCTTCCGTTACATTTGAAACCTAACCTGAAAAGCTTAAACTTAATTTAATATTTATTTGAAAAAATAAAGTTTGGTTTTGAATTCAAAGCTAATCGAGCTCCTCCGTTACGTTTGAAAACTACGCTGAAAGTTTTAAACTTAATTTAATATTTATTTGAAAAATTATAAAAAAAATTTGAAGTTTGGACTTAAATTCAAACCTAATAAAGCTCGTCCGTTATGTTTGAAAATTAAGCTGAAAGGTTTAAAAAATCCATAGAAATTTTTTATTTATTTGTGAATTTGACTAAAAAGTTTTGAAACAAATAATAACAAGCTTAACCTAGTTTGGTTTAAATACAAAATTTCTAAGGCTCAAACTTAATTTATTTGAAAGATATTAAAAAAATTTTAAAGTTAATTTTGAATTCAAGCTAATAAAACTCGTATATTATGTTTGAAAATTAAGGTGCCAATTGTCATTTTAATGTTGAAAAGTTTAAAAAACCGATGGAAGTTTTTTGTTTAAATATAAAGTTAACTAAAAAACTTTTAAAAAAATAAAACAAAAAAACGTTTCATATTATATTAATAACTAGCTAATACCCGGTGTGCGTTACTGCGCCTCCCCGTGGAGGTTTATTTGAAGTTGATGTTACTGAAAAGAAAAAGAAAATCGGTTTAAAGAAAATCGGTCAAACCGTTTCTAATTTAGAGTAAAGTATTGAAAAAACCTATAAAAAGCTGTTGGGCCGCAATGGGTTAATGGTAATCACCAAAATTTTTTTCTGGGCTTTCTTTTTAGCCAAAACAGAATTTCGTAAAATAGGACCAAACTTGGACCCAAAATTTTTTTTGACCAATCGTCGGCTCGACACGGGTTAACAAATTTCAGATATGTTAATAGTGTCAACTCAATTCTCAAGGAGCATCACGTATACAAAATTTGAAGTCAATTGGTCAAACCGTTTCTAATTTAGAGTAAAGTATTGAAAAAACCTATAAAAAGCTGTTGGGCCGCAATGGGTTAATGGAAATCAACAAAATATTTTTTGGAGTTTTCTATTTAGCCAAAGCAGAATTTCGCCCGACATGGGTTAACAAATTCTAAAACTGTTAAAAGTGTCAACTCAATTCTCAAGGAGCATCACGTATACAAAATTTGCTGTTAATGCTTGTGACCACAGATATATACTGCAGCAAATAAAGATAAAAGTAACTGCAAAACTTTCAAAACAAAGGAATGATGATATTTCTGGTGGATTGGTATGTAAAATTAAACATAAGTAAAGAAACAGTCGGTACCCTAAACCTATTAGGTTCAAATTAATGAGAAGTCTAAAAGTCATTTTGATTTTAAAACCATAAAAACTTTTATTAGTTTGATCGTAAGACATAGCTAACCAAATTAACTTTATAATACTAAAAATATTTTCTAATTACTTTATCTGTTCAAAAATATTACAAATTCTTACTAACTTATCTATTTAAAAATATTAAAAACGAGGAAGATTATAGTTGCCCTTGTCAACTTTTAGATACCTGTGCGTACACTATTATGTATTAAATAAATAAGAGTTTCATATATTGCAATTGATGCATTTGACAGAAAATTCAAAATAATTGTTTTTTTATATTTAATTAAAACGAGGAAGAGTGTAGTAGAGTAGACTGTGTCAACTCTGGGATACCCGTATGACCGTTATATAAACATTATATCATTATTATTATTATAAACATTAATTACTTTTGGCAAAATTTCGAACATAGCAGCTTTATTATGTGAAATATAATGCTCATATAAAAGAAGAAGTTGTATGGCAGCTACTCGAACCCTCTGCAGTAGACCAACCAAAATTTTGCAGTAACTTTGGCCATTACACTAAACTATTTTTGGAAAAATTTCAGACACCCAACTTCAATAGGTATAGACTATAGAGTAATGCTCATATAAAATAAGAAGTTGTATGGCAGCTACTCGAACCCTTTGCAGTAGACCAACCAAATTTTGCAGTAACTTTGGCTATTGCACTAAACTATTTTTGGCAAAATTTCAGACACCCAGCTTTAATAGGTATAGAGTAATGCTCATATAAAAGAAGGAGTTGTATGGCAGCTACTCGAACTCACTGCAACAGACCAACCAAATTTTTTCAGAAACTTTGGCCATAAAACTAAACTACTTTTGACAAAATTTCAGACACGTAGCTGTAATAGGTACAGAGAAATACTCATATAAAAAAAGAAGTTGTATGGCAGCCACCCGAACCCATGGACCAAAATGGCTGGATTTAAATAGCGATGACGGCTATTGCAAAAAAACGAATTTGCGAAAATTTCAAGATCCTAGCTCTTTTAGTTTTTGAGTTATCGTGCGGACGGACGGACGGACGGACGGACGGACGGACGGACGGACATACATAGCTAAATCGATTTTTTTTCGATTCTGATCCGATCCATACACTTGAGTCTATATCTACCCCCCCTCCTTCTCTGCGTCACAAACGTAATGGCAAATTTATTATACCCTTTGACCAAAGATCATATTAACTATAAAGATATCCCACGCCATATATAACGAGGAAGAGTGTAGTAGAGTATACTGTGTCAACTCTGGGATACCCGTATGACCGTATCATATACATTATATCATCCGGTTAATTACTTTTGTCAAAATTTCAAACATACAGTTTTATTAAGTGTAGTGGAATACTCATATAAAAGAAGGAGTTGTATGGCAGCTACTCGAACCCTCTGCAATAGACCAATCAAATTTTGCTGTAACTTTGGCCATTACACTAAACTATTTTTGGCAAAATTTCAGACACCCAGCTTCATTAGGTGGAGAGTAATGCTCATATAAAATAAGAAGTTGTATGGCAGCTACTCGAACCCACTGCAGTAGACCAACCAAATTTTGCAGAAACTTTGGCCATTATACAAAACTGTTTTTCGCAAAATTTCAGACACCCAGCTTCAATAGGTATAGAGTAATGCTCATATAAAATAAGAAGTTGTATGGCAGCTACTTGAACCCACTGCAGTAGACCAACCAAATTTTGCAAAAACTTTGGCCATAAAACTAAACTACTTTTGGCAAAATTTCAGACACGCAGCTGTAATAGGTACACAGTAATTCTCATATAAAAAAAGAAGTTGTATGGCAGCTACCCGAACCCATAGACCAAAATGGCTGGATTTAAATAGCGATGACGGCTATTGCAAAAAAACGGATTTGCGAAAATTTCAAGATCCTAGCTCCTTTAGTTTTTGAGTTATCGTGCGGACGGACGGACGGACGGACGGACGGACATACATAGCTAAATCAATTTATTTTTCGATTCTGATCCGATCCATACACTTGAGTCTATATCTACCCCCCCTCCTTCTCTGCGTTACAAACGTAATGGCAAATTTATTATACCCTTTGCCTATATAGTCATACGGGTATAAAAATGGTTCAGTAAAAATTTGAAGTGGATTTTTAAAAAATCCACAAAGCTCTTTTAACTGAGAGCTTTGCTGAGAGACACTGAGAGTAATTTTAAAGTAAATCATTGTAAATAAGTTAGTATACATATTTCTCTCTCGTTAAATTTTTATGACAGGAAAAAAAAAGAAAGAGTATAGATAATTTCTTTACGTTTGGATGATTGTTCGCGAGGATTTTAAAAAATTATGTTTTTATTTTTTTCTTATTACGTTTTGTTATGTTACTTGAATTGTATGTAGAAGTAGTTGTGTAATGTGTTGTACATCGTAGTAAGTATTAACTCATTCATTGATTATCTATTAAGTAAGAATGAAAAAATAAACGAATTAAAAACATTTTCTCTCTGTGATAAGTCAGTGTGAGAACTGGATTTTATAAATAAAAATTTGGATTTGATTTTTGAAGTTGAATTTGGATTTTGGATTTGATTTTTTGAAAAGGAAATAAAAACATTTTCTCTCTGTAATAAGTCAGTGTGAGAACTGGATTTTATAAATAAAAATTTGGATTTGATTTTTGAAATTGAATTTGGATTTGATTTTTTATATTGAATATTAATATCTACTATTAGAATACGAAATAGTATGCATTTTGATTAAAAGGAAAGAATTGTTTTTGATTTTCTGTAAAGCAAATTAATTTTTGATCTTTTGAAGAACAACTTTGTATAGGTACCTAAAGATAAAAAAAAAATCTAATATTTTTTATTATTCTTTATTTAGGAAATTTTATTATTTTTATAAAAACAAATTTTTTAATTATCAGTTAGTTTCTTATGTTTTATAATAATTTATCTTAAGATGAATTAATTTTAATTATTTAATATTACATATTTTTAAATTTAAAATGTTGTCATGTTTAATATTTTTTATATACATATCCTATTAATAATATTATTGGTTTAGTAAAATCTGTGTTTTTGATCTTCTCGTAGTTTTATCTTTGAATGTAATCCAAGAACAATGCTTCCGTAACAATATGGTAATCAATAAATTTAAAATCTGTAGCTTATGTGAATAACACGAATCGTTCTCTTCAAACCAACATTTGTAAGGCGATTCTTTGGTACATTTAATACAATTATCAATAATGAATTTTTTTATATTTTTAACATCCTTATTTTCTATGAAAATTTTTTCAAAAACTTTTATATGAATTTTGCAAACATCAAAAAATTTATCAGACGGTGCATATAAACTACCAAAATCAGATTCATTGCGATAATTTTTTTTGTGAATAAACATTTCTGAAGGATAAGTTATAATTTCACTAGGCTTTACAATTTCATTTTTACATTTCTTACATGTAATTCGTCGTGCAATGTAACCTATAAAATATCTAGTAGATGTTAACTCTATTGGTATATAATCAGAATTAAAAGAATCTATGTTTTCGTCAAAATAGTCTTCATTTTCCTTTACAATGTCCTCATATAATGTTGTTTCTGAATTATAATTAATTTCATTATTAGTAATAGCAATATTTTGTTGAGTATCTTCCAAAATAGAACAAAAATCAACTGGTAACATAACATCATCATCTTCTTGACAATTGGATTTTCTATTGAAATTAAGTTGACTAATTTTTAATGAAAGTAATTTGGCCACTATTATGTTAAACTCGTGAACTGATGGATTTTTGCAATGACCTCCTTTAGCTCTAATATAAGAAAAACAATTTTCCAAAGGATCTTGATTAAAACGACTAGTAAGTATAAATGAAATATTTGGATTTTTGTTTGACATTTCTTGTGTTAAAGATAGGATTCCATTGGTTGTTTGAATTAGTCCATTTATACAAAATATATTATTACCTTTATATTTAATTTCCTTTAAATATACTATTAAATCTTGTAATTTTTCCCAAATGTGATTATTGATTTGTAGTCCACGTTTAAAAGGATCCTTTAAAACTTTGCTATTTAGGCAATCGAAGTACGTATCAATCCTTTTTAAAAATTTTGCTGTAGAATTTGCGTCATCACATGTATTTTTTTGAAATTGTTTATTTTCGCTTGCAGATGAAATAGCAGCTGCAACACTATGACTTAATGTTTGTACTGCCAAGCTTACACGCATTTTTTCAAAATTTGTTGGCTCAATATGCGATGTGGTTAATTTAGTCATTTTTGTAACTTTTCCATATTCCAACTCAAAAATTTCTCTGATAACATCAAATTTTACTATTCCATCAGGTGTTTCAAAGTTAGCTTTTAACAATGCATTTCGTATAGATTTAATCAAATGAGGCATCTTCCAGAGCCTTATAAATACATACATTATTTCCTGGTTGGAGATTTTTAATATCATTCCATCTGTATAAAGATGAAGTACTAGGCAAATTTAATTTTAATGTGTCACGTAAAAATAAATATGTTGATGTAGATCTGTAAATAAAGATAAATACGTAAATTAGACTAATTAATATACATATTTATGTATAATATATAACATATTATAAGTTTAATAACTATACACACCTGTAATATATCCTTTGGGAAAATAGTTTTTCATCTTCTTTCCAAGAAGTACTTTTGCATCTTTTTTTTGTTAGTAACATTTTGGAAAGAATTTTTTCATTTTCTGTTACATGCTGCAGTTTTTCGATTTCTACTTCCATTGATTTAAGATCTACCTCCTCGTTAGATTTTGTTCTAAGTATTTTTTTTTTTAATTTTTTTACTTCGTCTTTTAAATTCTTTATTTGAATTTTATTTTTCTTACATTTCTTAGACAAATTAATAATTTTTTTTTGATAAAATGTTGAATTTTTTATAGTTTTTTTGCAATGTTTGCAAAATGATGTTGGAGATTCAGAAGCACAATCATACTCAGAGCGTTTTCTTTTTCGAACTGGTGATCTGAAGTTATCCATATCTTCATTTTCTGGATCATTATTTGGTGTATTTATTCTGTTTGCAGTATTATCCAAAAATAAATTTGGAATTGCACCATTTTTTAATTTTCTTACCCCTATTAAATCAGGTGAAAAATGTTTTTCACATAAAAATAATAAGGGAGAATCTGCAACAAACTCTTCACTAAATTTGCATGTTTGCACCCACAAACTAAATAGAGGGGAATCATAAGCTGGAAATTTAAACAATTTTAAGCTTGCAATATCCCTTTTAGATTTTCGGCAATGGGGCAAACTGCATTTATTCCCGGCTTTTAGAGATCTTTTACTCATTTTAGTATTTTTTTTTTAATTTTTATATTATGTTCTTCACAAGTTTATAATTGTTTTTCTTTTATTAATTGTCGTATCAACTAAGTAAATTCACTATTCACTAAACACAAATTTATTTTCACTATATATTTTTATTACTTTATATATTTTATGTCACTATATAACAAATATTTATAATTAATATAACTTTTATTTATTTCCACAAATACTTATTTATATATAATATATCACAAATATTTATAATCAATATCACTTTTTACTTAAATTTAAGGATTTAATGCAAGGACTTTATATATAATTAGTTTTAATTTTTATTATGTTTTTTATTTGAAATATTACATAACGTTTTTTGACGGCTTATAATAGAAACAGGTAGTGTGCATTTTCCTGTTCTTGTTTTTCTTAATATTAATAGATTTTTTTTTAATTTTGTTGGATTCCTAAAATTAATAGCTGCCCACAATTAATGGTTTCTCACAATTCTTGATCAATAGCCTAATAAAAGAAGTAATACCAAAACGTAATTAAGCCAGGATACGCTGCGTGAATGAAACGCCAAAGGAAGAAAGAGGTATATTTAATAATATCTTGGAAATTCGAGTCCAAGAATATTTAAACATTTGATTAATATTAAGGAAAGAATAATTACAAACTACCTACCTACCTGTTTTTTATTTTAAATTAAAAATAATAAAATTAAAAAATTTTAAACAATAAAGTTCTTATAATGTACCTAATAAATATTCAAATAAATTCAATTTATGATTAGGTAATTAATTAATATTAAAAAATTTCTAAATTATTATAGTAGGTATCAAAAAATTATGGCTATATCATATTAAAAAATTATATAAGTAGGTACCTAACGAAAATATGTTGAAAATCATTTTTTCCTGGAGACTTATTTTTCAAAATCAAATTTCAAAAGAACAATATTTAAGTTGATCAACATATCTATCTAGGTAAATGCGATAAAAAAATATCGTCACTTTTTTGTTAATGAATTTATTTTCTTATTTTTATTTATCATTCATTCAAAATTCTTACGCAGTATTAAAACAATTTATATACCTATTCAAATTTCAAACAAATTTCAAACTTTCTGAGATTGCATTCTTATCTTGTTTAGATTTATATGGATGTGTGTGAACTTTTGATTTATGTTATATGTATCATGAGTAAGAACATAATATTGTTATTGTAATTTGTATTATTTTATGTATACACATGCATACTATTTTACTAAAAGTACTTATAAAGTAAGAAAAGAACTATACCTACTAAAATAGTGAAGTGAAAAGAAAACTGAGAAAAAAAACATCAATAAAAGCTCTCTCCAAAAATGATCTCGCTTTTATTATAGCTTTCATTTTTTTTTTGTTATGAAAAATAAAATTGATAAACTTTCAAATTTCATGATTTTTTTTTTGTTCTACGTGGGACATCTTTATAGTTAATATGATCTTTGCTTTGACTATATAGTCATACGGGTATAAAAATAAATTAATAAAAACCAAGATGAATTTAAAAAAAAAAAAATTTTGCCCAGCCTTTTCGAACCGAGACGTTTTGACTACAAGTTGCATGTCCTAACCGCTACACCATGAAGCGATTGATGATTTGATTACATTTTGTCTGTTTTTATATTGGGTTTCTATTTAGTTATAAATTTTGAAAATATTCATATAATTTCAAAAAAATTGTATGGCAGCTACCCGAAGCCCTTGAACGATTTTAACCAAAAACAATAGGGGAAAAAAAATCTACCTACAAATTTTCTAAATATTACTTTGTGAAAGTTTCGGAACTCTAGCTCTTATAGTTTTTGAGTGATCGTGCTGACGGACGGACGGATGGACACACATAGTTAGATAGATTCACTTTTCGATGCTGATTCGATACGTACCCTTGTCACTATATCTAGCTCGTCTATTTCGATGCGTTACAAACGGAGGAGTAATTTTAATATACCCGATGTTCATATATGTATGCACGGGTATAAAGAGAATAGATAAAAAAAGATGAATTTAAAAAAAAAAAAATTTTGCCCAGCCTGCATTCGAACCGAAATGTTTTGACTACTAGTCGCATGTCCTAACCACTACACCATGAAACGATTAATAAATTGACTATACAACAAGTTTTTATTTATCTTAATCTTTGTTTTGAAATTAATTATAGTTGCTATGGTAACAATTGTTTGTTTTGAATAACTGTTTTGAATTTTTTTATAAAAATATTAAAAAAAATGAATAATTTATAATATAAACAAGTTAAGAAAGAGTAAGTCGGTACAACCGACTTAGAAATACCCTACACCTACTTGGTTCAAATTTAGGGGAAGTCCATAAGTCATTTTAAAATCATAAAAGCTTTTATTAGTTTGATCGTAAGAGATGGCTAACCAAATTTACTTTATAATACTAAAAATATTTTCGAATTATTTTATCAATTCAAAAATATTAACAATTCTTACTAACTAATCTATTTAAAATATTAAACAACAAATTAAATTGAGATAAATGGATTCGTAAAATGCAATTACAAAATTACATATTTAAAACTTTTATCCAATTCAATCAAATTTTACACACATGCAGCAATTACTCCTTTTCAGGATTTTAAGCTGTAGTGCATTTACTGTTGAATGATTTAGTACCCTTGATTAATTATTTCACTTTTCAATAATTTTTAAATTTATTCTCTTAATTTAGTTATTTTTTAATATTCTATAGAATTAAACTCAAAGTTATTCGAACGAAATACTAATTTGTAATAATATAAATATAAAAGTTTATATAATTTCATGGTTTTTAATGCTAGTTAAAACCATTAATGCTTTCATTAGCTTGTTATCACAAAATTTAATAATCAAAATATGCAATAAATGTATTTCTAAAATACAATGATAAATTTTAAACAGTTTCATATAATTAATTTTAATACAAAAAAAGTAAAGAACAGTCAGTCGGTGCAACTGATTTAGAAATACCCTACACCTATTTAGTTAAAATTTAATGGGAACTCCATAAGTTATTTTAAAACCATAAAAGCTGTTATTAGTTTGATCGTAAGACGTAACTAACCGAATTAACTTTATAATACTAAAAGTATTTTCTAATTACTTTTCTAATTTATTTACAAATTCTGGCTAATTTTTTTTACTATTTAAAAATATTAAAAAAACAAAAAAACTTGAAATAAATGAAAATATATTATTTATATTCATTTACTAAACTGAAAAAATTTGAATTATTAAATTTTGTGATAAAAAGCTAATCCAAGCATAATATATTTAATAATTAAAATTATTCAATATTGCAATTATTTTAAATTGATAGTTTATGTACCTATTAGAAAAGCTTATAAACGCACGCAAAATATGCAATAAATGTATTTCTAAAATATAATTACAAATTTAGAACTTTTCATATAGTTTATTTAAATATAACAATAAATTTATTTTATTTTTATTTATTTATTTCAGATCTCAAAAGAGCTAATATAGCTCGTACAGAGTTTTATAATTCATAAAGAAAATAAATTTGTAAATCAAATCCTATTATAATTATAATACATAAATTATATACATAAATTCTTTTTTTTTTTTTTTTTTTTAATTCAAAATACAGTGATAATTCAATAATAAAATGCAATAAAAAATTAATCCTACTAACTACATTAATTCAATAACAATATTATTGTCGCTAATCATATCTAAGAGCCAATGAAATAGAAAGAAATGCAAAATGTACAGAAAAAATAAAAATAAAAACTTAAAAATTAAAAATTATTAAGAGTGAAACTAAAAAAATAACATTATATTAAAAATTCATAATTAAAGTCAAAACACAAAATTGATACCTACTAAGAAACAATGTAGTCTTTTTGTTTTTTTCCCTTTTGTTTTTTTTTTTTTTTTTTTTTTTTTATTTATTTACTTAAAGTTAACTGTTACTACTATTCGAAAAACAACTTAAAAAGTAACTATTGACATTGTTTTTAAATTTCACAAAGTTATTTATTTGTTTAAGTTCTGCTGGCAAATCATTATAGATCGCATAAGCCTTGTTGTATATTGTATCTTGTTTATTAAATCTCATTTTAGACGATGTAATATGTATTTTATCAGCATTTCTGGTTCTATATTTATGTACTTCACTGTTCAGACTGAATTTGACATTTGTGTTAATGTTGTTAGCGCACATAGCATGAACATGCATTGCCAGCTTACTTTTAATGAATTGATTTATAGGTAGAATATTATTCTCAATATGATTTCAAATTTTACATAATACATTACATAATTTTACATAACACATTAAATTTTACATAAATGCAGCAAGTACCATTGAATATAGCTAAAGTATTGTACACGATGTCTTAATTATATATCACCTATGGTTTTTAATATAAAATATTATACTACATTGTTTTATGGTAAAATTCTTAGCCTTTTAAAAATATAAAATTGTTAAATAAAAACGGAAATAGGAAAG
The DNA here is from genome assembly GCA_963082915.1 of Dolichopus griseipennis. Lineage (NCBI taxonomy): Eukaryota > Metazoa > Arthropoda > Insecta > Diptera > Dolichopodidae > Dolichopus > Dolichopus griseipennis. Next base: position 107,347,709 of record OY720441.1, on the reverse strand, counting down.
AACCCTCGTGTATCAACTTTAAAGTTTCTATCTATATGAATTTCGAAGATAAGCTTCTTAATTTGGGGATTTCTTAGGAGGCACCTGAACCACGACTACAATTAAGTCTAAATTTCGGGGACACAGAGGAAATAGGAAATAAATTCTTTGGCTTTGTAATTATGCTCGTTTGGCCTCAGATCGATCAAAAGCTTCTAGAATACGAACTCATTGTCCGAACTCGAACAGAATCAATTCCCATGGTCTTTATGGTCTTCCGAACTGTGTGGCTGGACCCCGACCCACAACTCCAATTGGTCCCAAATTTCAAGGGCACTTAGGAAATAGAAAGCGACACCCTGATACCAAATTTTAAGGTTCTATTTTCTTTGGTTTTGGAATTATGATTTTCGGCTTAAATTCGATCAAAAAGTCTAAGTTTCGAACCAATTGTCCATTCCTCTCCGTACGCAATCAGTTTCATTACCAGTACTCTACAACACAAAATTTGTAAAGATAGCGTCTTTAGTTGTTGAGTTATCGTGATTTATTATATATGTTTGTTAGCCCTTAGAAACGATTAAAAGGTCCAGTATCCGAACCCTTGAGCCGATTTCCTACATATGCAGTCCGCGCTGTGCTTTAAATACTAGTTAACCCTTGTACACAAGTGGAACATTCTATATTAATTTCAAGTTACTATTTTTAGTAATTTCGATTATAAGCTTTCGATTATAAACCTGCGGAGGTCTAAGAGGGTTACTGAACCACCACTCCAATAGATACCAAATTAGGGGGACACACAAGAAATAGTAAAGAACAACCTTGTGCCAGCTTTGAAGTTTCTACATGTTTTCAAGTTGCTATCTTTATTAATTTTTAAGATATGCTTTGAGGTCTTCGGAAATGTGTGGCTGATTGCCGAACCCCTACTCCAATGAGGCACAAATTACAAGGTCACTAAGGAAATAGGAAGGGACACCTTGATACCAAATTTGGAGGTTCTATCTTCATTGGTTTCGGAATTATGCTCGTTTGGCCTAAATTCGATCAAAAAGTTCTAGGTACCGAACCCATGCTCCAATCTCGATCGTACGCAATCCCTGCCTTAGTGTCATTACTAGTAACCTACAGCACAAATTTGATGAAGATAGCGTCATTAGTTGTTGAGTTATCAGGATTTTTTCTATATGTTCGTTAGCCCTTGGACCGATTAAAAGGTCTAGAATCCGAACCCATGGGCTGATTTTTCCCATATGCAATCCCCGCAGTACTTTCAGTCCTAGTAACCCACAGTTAAAATTTCATCAAGATAGTTCTATATTTTTTGAGTTATCGTGCCTACGGACGGACGGACATGGCTATATCGACTTAGGAGGTCACGCTGATCACAAATATATATGCTTTTCCATATCTAGCTCGCTTCCTTTAGGTGGTTACAAACACCATACCAAAGTAAATATACCCCTTTACCTATTCTATAGGTGTAGGGTATAAAAAGTATGATTGTTTTTATTACTTAAGATTGTTTAATTATTTATTTATGAAATTATTTCCTACTTCTTATGTTTATATTAATTTCATGGAAAATAACCGCTATGAACACAAAAAATATTAATTTTGTATTTAAACAAACCAAACTAGTTTAAGCTTGTTATTATTTGTTTCAAAACTTTTTTGGTTAATTTTACAATTAAATAAAAAGTGATCAAGTTGTCTATTTGTATTTCATGATCAAAGCTTATATTATTAATATAATTTGAAACGTGTATTTGTTTTATTTTTTCAAAAGTTTTTTAGTTAACTTTATAATCAAACAAAAAATTTCCATCGGCTTTTTAAACTTTTGAACGTAAAAATGACAATTGACTCCGATAATATACGAGCTTTATTAGCTTTGAATTTAAACTAACTTTAAAAATTTTTTATAATTATATACTTTTAAATGAACTTGCCTGTATCTATGGCTTTATTTTTCATTCTGTCAGTTAGTGATAGATTTATATTAGAAATCTGACCATAAATTTAAAAGAATTGTATGGTTAAGTGGGAAGCGAAGTGGCTTCGGGTGTAAATAGATCTGAGTTCGATCCTCGTTGAAAGGAAAAATTTTTTTTGTGTTTTTTTTTTAAATTCAACAGAAATAATAAAAAAAATTACAAATAAAATTTATTTATTTGTATAGTTTCAATTTTAAACAAATAGGTACTTAAATAAATAAAAACTTTTAGTTATTAAAAAACAAGTAAAGCAACAGTCAGTCGGTGCAACCGACTTAGAAATACCCTACACCTATTTGGTTCAAATTTAAGGACATATCCATAAGTCATTTTAACACCATAAAAGCTGTTATTAATTTGATCGTAAAACATAGCTAACCAAATTAACTTTATAATACTAAAAACATTTTCTAATTACACTATCTATTCAAAAATATTACAAATTCTTACTAATTTATCTATTTAAAAATATTAAAAAACAAAAAAACTTGAAATAAATGAAAATATATTTATTCCAATTCAATTACAAAATGAAAAAATTCTAATTATTAAATTTTGTGATAAAAAGATAATCAAAGCATAATATATTTAATAATCCAAATTTTTAAAAATTGCAATTATTTTAAATGGTTAGTTTATATACCTAATAGAAAAGCTTATAAACTCAAAATATGCAATAAATGTATTTCTAAAATACAATTACAAACTTAGACCTTTTCATATAATGCATTTAAATATAAAAATAAATTTTACATAAATGCAAAATGAACCTTTGAACATAGCTGAACCACTACAATTAAGTCTAGATTTCGGAGACACATAGGACATAGGAAATACATTCTTTGGCTTCGAAATTAAACTCGACCACAACCAATTCCCATGGTACTTTCATGAATAGTAACCTAGTGTTAAATTTCATCAAAATACCGGCATTATTTTTGAGTTATGATGTTTTTAAGATATATGTTTGTTAGTCCTTGAACTTTTCAAGGGTTCCAGAACCCGAAACCTTGGTACGATTTCGCCCATATGCAGTCCCGTCATACTTTCAATACCAGTTAACCCTCGTACACAATTGGAACGTTCTATCTAAATTTTAAGTTACTAGTTTTATTAATTTCGATGATAAGCTTTTACACATTGGGGGTCTAAGAGAGGTTCTGAACCACCCCTCCAATTGATCGCAAATTAGGGGGACACGCTAGAAATAGTAAAGAACACCCTGGGCCAAATTTGAAGCTTCTACATTTGTTTCAAGTTACTATCTTTATTAATTTCGAAAATATGCTTTATGGTCCTCGGAACTGAGTGGCTGGTCCCCGACCCACTGCTCCAATGGGGCCCAAATTCACAAGACGCTTAGGAAATAGGAAGGGACACCCTGATACCAAATTTGGACGTTCTATCTTCATTGGTTTCGGAATTATGCTCGTTTGGCCTAAATTCGATCAAAAAGTTCTAAGTTCCGAACCCATTGTCCAATCCTCACCGTACGTAATCACCGCCGTAGTTTCATTACCAATAACCTACAGCACAAATTTCATGAAGATAGCCTCATTAGTTGTTGAGTTATCGTGATTTTTTATATATGTTCGTTAGCCCTGACACCGATTAAAAGGTCCAGAATCCGAACCCATGGGCCGATTTCGCCCATATGCAATCCCCGCAGTACTTTCAGTTCTAGTAACCTACAGTTAAAATTTCATCAAGATAGCTCCTTTATTTTTTGAGTTATCGTGCCTACGGACGGACGGACGGACGGACGGACGGACATGGCTATATCGACTCAGGCGGTCACGCTGATCACAAATATATATACTTTTCCATATCCAGCTCGCTTCCTTTAGGTGGTTACAAACACCATACCAAAGTTAATATACCCCTTTACCTATTCTATAGGTGTAGGGTATAAAAATTTCACCATGAAGAGAATTTGAACCAACGACCCCATCATTTTAAGAAAATGCGAAAAATACAAAAAGTAGACTACCTAACTTATTCATCTTAAAATTTTAAAAATGGAACAGTGCAAAATATGTTTGTTCTATGTATACATATGTTTATAGTAGTAAAGTATAAATGTGTCTAATGTAAGTGTTCGATAGATATTAAATATATTAATAATAATCTTACATGAATATGCGTGTGCGTATTTTTTTTTAAAAAAAATATTTTAATGATTATGTATTTTCATTAATGAAATAATATTTATAATTAGATTACTACCATGTATTCTCGTATAATTTTCAGCATATGCATTTGTGTATGTACAAAATATTAAGAAACATAAACAAAGAACTAATTACATATATATTGTTTTACTTTTATAGAAATTATCATAAGTAATTACTAACAAATGAAATTTGAGTATTTGTACCAAGTTTCTTTTACAAACGAATAAATAGGTATGTAAATGGGATAACCGATGGTAACACCATTAGGTACCATATCTGCCGAAAGGAGGTTTGAACTTCAAATCTCCATATGATGAAAACTCTACACATCCTGTAATAAAGGAGAAATATAAAAAATACTTTCTTCTTGATTCTGAAGTCGAAGACCGTGGACGTGGATAAGAAAAGAAAGAAGACCGTGGATAATATACTTTAAAGTATCATTTTGTATAATTTTCTAATTAAATCATTTTCAATAAATAATTAACTTTTATAATCATTTGTATAAAATATATTAATTTTTATAATTTTTGTATACTATAAACATTACATAAAATTTTGTTTAACATTAAATAAACACTGAATTTTATTAACCAATTCCCACATGGGGGCTCAACCGGGATGAACGACAAGACATTAAGCTAACCTAATTATCAAACACGTGGATACGAAGTTGAACTGCAGAATTAAAAGCAGGAAAGTTGGAACCAGAAGTATTCTTGAAAATGATGTATGTAATGAAGTATGTAACAATAAATGAAAATTATTTATACTAACAATTTTTTCAAAAAATTCAAATGAAAACTTTACGAATAATAATTTTATGTTAGCTATTAGCATCTTTTATAATCCGGAATTACAAATTCCTATACAAATTAAAAAATATATTTGCGCCTCATATAATTTATATATTGAGTGATGCAATCTCATATAATCGTCTTTAAAAAATAAACTAAACTTTAAAATAGTTTAAAAAAAAAAAAATTATATTAGTGATTTAATTAGTGACTATTGCTAAATAATGTACTTATATAAAATTACATGAACAGTTGCACTGTATTTTATTTGCTAAAACTGATAAATTTTAGAACAAAAAATTAAGAAAAAAACAAAACAAATTTGATAACCAAATAAATTAATTTTTATAGAACCAGTTTTAAAAGAATAAAAAACAAAAATTTAAATTTTATGATAAAGAAGATTTATTTAAAAATTACTATTGGATTACACTATAAATATTACACATGAATTATATATTTACCTAGTTTATTTAAGTTAAATGAAAAATAACATTTTATTAACTATAATTAAATGTTTATGAACTACATAATTTATTTCAATTAAAAGAAAATTAATATTTATATCATTCAAAATTTTACATTATTAAAAATCACGCTATATTAAGTTTATAAACAATTTACATATTACATTAAACTTAAAAAAATTTTAATTAAACAAAATATATTTTAACCACTTAAATTTACATTTAAAATTATTTTGATAACATTAAATACAATTATTATATTAATATATTACCATCAAATTAATTATCAATTAATTAAAGAAGAGAATTATTATTTATATTAAAAAATAAAAAAAAAAAATTTATATATTATATAAACAATAAATAATAAGATCACTATCTTATTCTAAATTTAAAAACATTTTAATTATATTATTAAGTTTAATTGCTAAACACTCTGTAATAATATTGAACTCACAAAACATACTGAACTGATTAGTGATCGCTGATATAACATTGAAATAAAAAAAAAAATTTTTGATTTTAAAAGCAGCTGCCAAGAATTTAATAATTCATTTAAATTCAATTATTTTAATAATTCTATACAACTAAATAACAAACAATAAACCGGTATTCAAAACAAACAAAAAAAAAAAAAACTATAATCTTAATTTACGAAGGCAGATTCAAAAGTATAATTCAAATTATTAATCTAAATTAATTTGAACAATTCTTAATTCGAATTAAAAAAAAAAAATATTTAAAAATAGTAATATTTATAAGTTATAAATGTAAAAATAAATATTTAAAAAAAAAAACAAATAATAAAAACAACAGCCACAACACTACTTTCGAATTACCATACATCAAATTGTTTTATTTATTTTACACAGTTATAACACAGTTTAAAAATAAAATTAGTTTCAGCATTATTATTTTGTATTATTATTCATAATTAATTCAGGATTTAAATATCTAAATATCGATTACAACCAAAAATGGGTGGCAGGAGACGAAACACCTTGCAAGGAAGTGATTCAGGTGTTAACTTTGAATCAACTCGGCATGAAACTATACGCCCTTCTCAGGACCGGGAAACAACCGCAACAAGAATTAATTTTGCAGCTGCTGAAAATATGATTAGAAAATTTAATGGTACAGATGTGTTAAGTGTGCGACAATGGATTCGTGAATTTGATGACTATGCAAATGTTTTTCAATGGAACGATTTGCAGAAACTTATATTCTGTAAAAGAACACTCACCGGTGCTGCAAAGTTATTCGTCGAATGTGAAGCAAAACCAATGAGTTATGGTGAGCTTAGACAAGCACTAATAAACGAATTTAAAACAAAAATAGCCAGCGCGGAAGTTCATGCAAAACTCCGTGAAAGAAAAAAAAGAAGTGATGAGTCAGTTCGTGAATATTTATATAATATGTTGGACCTGGCATCACAGACTGAAATGGATCAAGCCTCTATAATCAGCTACGTAATCGATGGAATAAAAGACACTGTAAGTAACAAAATGGTTCTGTTTGGAGCTAAGGACATAGCTGAACTGAAAGAAAAGCTGCTTATATATGAGAAAATCCCTAAAACATTTACAACACATACAACACACATGGCTAAAACCGATAGAAGGAACGGTAGTACGACAAGAAACAATCTCGATCCAGCAACTAGTAGACGATCATATCAAAGATATTGCTTCAATTGTGGTTCTCACCAGCATGAATTTCATAGTTTCCCACAAAAGCAAAAAGGACCCAAGTGTTTCATATGTAACAAATATGGGCACAAAAAACCCGAATGTAAGGAATAAATTGAGGTCACTACAAATATTATACTAAACCAAGGTTCCATGGTTACAAAATCAAGAGCCACAAAATTGTCAATTAAAGCTGAAATTAATAACATACCATTTGATTGTTTAGTGGATACTGGAAGCGATATCTGCGTCATAAAAGAGTGTTATTATAAATTAATATGCCGGTCTGATAAAATTAAAAATACAGAAATAACAATAGCAGGTTTGGGCGCAAATGTAAAAACTAAAGGCTCTTGCAAAGTTGCCATAAAGATTAATACTGATGTGTACAAAAATATAGAAATATTTGCCGAAGGTGAAAACGAAGAACCGTCCTGCTACTTAGCCAAGATCAAAGTTGACGTTGATAACGAAAACTACAAAGATATAGAAAGTATTAAAAAACTAAGAAAAGAAGAATCTGAAAAAATTATTTCGATTATAAAGAGCTATAAACCTACTACTCCAAAAGAAACTCCTATTCAGTTAAAAATTGTCACAGTAGACGATAGCCCTGTTTATAGACCATCAAGATAGATTCACCGAAGATTCCCACCACACGAATTGAAAATTATTGAAGAACAAGTTAACCAGTGGATGAGAGAAGGAATTATAAGGGAATGCGCATCAGATTATGCAAGCCAAATTGTCCTAGTAAAAAAGATGGCTCCAATAGGTTGTGTATTAACTATAGAGGAATTAATAAAAAGATAATGAAAGACAGGTATCCGCTTCCAAATATTGAAGAACAGATAGATAAACTACAATCAGCCAAAGTTTTTTCATCATTGGACCTCAGAAACGAATTTTTTCACGTTACGGTGGAAGAAAAAAGCAGAAAGTATACTTCGTTCGTGGCCCATTGCGGCCAATATGAATTTAACAGAGTGCCATTTGGACTTTGCAACTCGCCTAGCGTGTTCCAAAAATATATTAATTTTATATTGAAAGATCTAATAAATAAAAATTTCGTTGTAGTCTACATCGACGATATTATTATACCATCGCAAACAATCGAAGAAGGAATCAGCCGTCTACAAGAAGTTCTACGAGTTGCAGCACAAAATGGATTAGAAATTAAATGGTCCAAATGTCAGTTCCTCCAGGTGAATATCGAGTATCTCGGATATCGAATTCATAATGGCAGAATTTCCCCTTCACCACTGAAAACAAAAGCAGTGTTAAAATTCCCTGTTCCAACAACGGTTTAGCAGCTTCAAAGTTTTCTTGGTTTAGCAAATTACTTCTGCAAATTTATACCAAATTTTGCTACTAGAGCACAACCACTTACGGAACTATTGAAGAAACAAATACATTTTAGAATGGGTAACGTAGAATTGACTGGAATCAAAGAATTGCAGGAAGCACTTGCTAATGAACCGGTCCTAAACATATTTAGGTATGGAGCGATGACCGAGCTCCACACTGATGCATCTTTAGATGGATATGGCGCTATACTTATGCAAAAGAATGAGGAAGATAGAAAATTTCATCCTATTTATTATTACAGCCGAAAAACCACAGAAGCAGAGAGAAAATATTCTTCCTACGAATTGGAGGTTTTAGCAATTGTACAGGCTCTTAAAAAATTCAGGATTTACCTTTTAGGTCAAAAATTCAAATTAGTAACTGACTGCAAAGCTTTCGAGGGCACAATGAAGAAAAGGGACCTAACCACAAGGGTCGCCAGATGGGCACTGTTAATAGAAGAATACGAATATGTTATTGAACATCGAGCAGGAATCAAGTTGAAACACGTAGATGCTTTAAGTAGAAATCCTGTTGTTATGTGTATTTTGGAAAAAAACGTATTTCTGGAAAAATTATCAGAGGCTCAAAGAAAAGATGATCGCCTATTCGCTATTATTGAAATTCTTAAAGAAAAGTCATATAAAGACTATGTTTTATGTAACAACATTCTTTGTAAAAATATTAATAACACATTTTTATTTGTAGTTCCCGAAGAGATGAAGCATCAAATAATTAAAGACGTTCACGAGAAGGGTCATTTTCATCACAAAAAAATGACCGCAATAATTCAAAAAGAATTTTATATCCCTGATCTACAGAAAAGAATATCAAACGTAATAGCGAACTGCGTAAGATGCATTCTAGTTGAACGAAAAGCGGGAAAATCTGATGGATTTCTAGAGCCTATTCCAAAAGGAGAACGTCCTTTAGAAACGTTTCACATTGATCATCTGGGACCCATGCAGACTACGAAGAAGGGTTACAAATATATTTTCTCAGTGGTCGATGCTTTCTCAAAACATCTTTGGCTGTTTCCAACAAAATCATTAAACAGTGAAGAGTCAATACAAAAATTGGAAGTAATAGCAGAAGTGTTCGGACATCCAGAAAGAATCATAGCAGATAAGGCAGGAGCCTTTACTTCCAATCAATTTCAAAATTACTGTAAAGAACGAGAGATTAATATTCATTTTATTGCTGTTGGAGTGCCGCGTGGCAACGGTCAAGTTGAAAGAACAAATTCAGTTGTAATTGGATCTTTAGCGAAACTTTCATTAGATGACAACGAAAAGTGGTACACTTACGTCAAAGAGGTGCAGCAAGCCATAAATTCAACTTACCACAGGTCAATTAAAAGCACACCATTCCGAATATTGACAGGATGTGATATGAAGACACAAAGGGACTTAAAAATACTCAACATAATTGAAGAGGAAAACCTGAAATATTTTGAAGAAAAGCGTCAAGAAGAACGAGACAAGGCTAGAAAGGATATTATCCAAATCCAGCAAGAAAACCGAATAGAATATAACAAAAGAAGGAAATCACCTACCAAATATCAAATTGGTGATCTGGTTGCTATAGAAAAAGTCCAATTCGCTACAGCTTCGAAAATACGACCTAAATTTCTAGGACCGTATCGCATAACAGCAGTTAAAGATTTTCATAGATATAAAGTGCAGAAAGAAGGCCAACATGAAGGACCGTTCTTCACTGATACCAGTGTTGATAAAATGAAACCGTGGTGTGACTTCGAAACCTCTGATACTTCATATGATGATATCGATATTTAAAAATTATCATTAAATTGCATAACCTATTTTAACTATATTTAAAAATTCTTTTTATCTTCAGGGTCTGAAGATTACTTAGGATGGCCGAATGGGATAACCGATGGTAACACCATTAGGTACCATATCTGCCGAAAGTGGGTTTGAACTTCAAATCTCCGTATGATGAAAACTCTACACATCCTGTAATAAAGGAGAAATACAAAAAATACTTTCTTCTTGATTCTGAAGTCGAAGACCGTGGACGTGGATAAGAAAAGAAAGAAGACCGTGGATAATATACTTTATTTAAGTATCATTTTGTATAATTTTCTAATTAAATCATTTTCAATAAATAATTAACTTTTATAATCATTTGTATAAAATATATTAATTTTTATAATTTTTGTATACTATAAACATTACATAAAATTTTGTTTAACATTAAATATGAAACACTGAATTTTATTAACCAATTCCCACATGTATGTATATATTCAAAGTCATAAGTAAAAGTATTAATTAGACAATTTTGACAACTAATATTTGGATTGAAATGGATTTTAGTTTTGAAAAGCAAAATAGTTTCGAAACAATTTTGAAAATATATTACATAAGTATGTATATCTGATAGGTATATATATCTAACAGGTAGGTACCTAATTAAATTTTAGTGTTATACTAAACATTATTTATATGTGCAAAAGTTTATTCAGACTGAAAGATACCTATTAAATATTAAACCACCACCTAGATAAAGATTTTATCAAATACTTATAACGCTTTGATATCACTCTTCCAGCATCTCTGAATATTCGTAATGTGTATACCAATTTGTGATACAGTTTAATAAAATTTAAATTAATTTAGTTAAATTTACTAGGAGGCATAATTTTAATAATCGGTTTTTAGTATTCTGCTGGTATAAGAAAGAGTTCTTTTAATGTTTGAAAACTTTTAAGCTTAAAATATTGGCAATTTTCATTAACCAAAAATTGATAGTAGATCTTTTGCATCTTAAAGTGTTTCAATATAAAAGAAAATTGCTGGATTAAGATTAACTGAAAGAGGAACTGTCTCCCATTTCAGCAATTTACTTTTATACTAAAACACTTTTAAATGCAGAAGATCTATCATCAATTTTTGGTTAATGAAAATTTAAAATAATATTTTTGTAAAGTATTTGTTTATTAAAAAATACCTATAATATGTTTGCAGAAACATAAAAAAAAAATAATATTTCTTAAGAAAAATGATTTTTTTCTTATGGATCAACCAAAATCAGCATGTACGGCATTCAGTTTCTGTCAAAAAATTTTGAAATAAGTAGTTATGTAAAAAAAATTTAAATGAAAGCATACGAGACGTACTGTACCTCGGAGTTTTAAAATTTAAAAATTGACAAAGCGTATAAAAATATTGTAATTGTTTTTTCTTATGTTTCCTACGATTAAATTTTAAAAATAACTTTTTTTAAATAATTTTGTTTAAAACATATATTCAAATATATTGAAAATACCTACAATATGTTTGTAAAACTAAACAAGTGTTGAAAAAAATCAAGTGTTTTTAAAAAGCACATTTTCAAAATTATATAGGGTTTCTTACTGAGCATTTTATTATTTATTTTTATTAAATCGTATTATAATTTAGTTATTTCATTAATTTATTAGTTATGAATAATAGTGAAATCAATTGAAGCTTCAATGTTAACGTCTAGTTTTGGGAAAACATAAAACATAAATAAGAGAATATATTTAAAAATTATTTACAATTGAAATAATTAATCAAAGGTACTAAGTCATTCAACAGTAAATGCACTAGTGCAAACAATCCTGAATAGAAGTAATTGCTGCATTTGTGTAAAATTTTATTGGATTGGATAAAAAGTTTTAAATATGTTTCTTTATATTTTTATATAGATAAAGTTGTAAGAATTTTTAATATTTTCGAATTCATAAAATAATTAAAAAATGTTTTTAATATTATAAAATTAATTTTGGTAGCTATGTCTTACGATCAAACTAATAAAAGCTTTTGTGGTTTTAAAATGACTTATGGACTTCTCATTAAATTTGAACCAAATAGGTGTAGAGTAGTTCTATGTCGGTTGCACTGACTGACTGTTTCTTAACTTGTTATTATTATTATTAATAATAGAAATTTGCATTTAAAATTTGTTATGGAGAAACAACCTTACAAAAGTTAAAAGCTTTAAAAATATAGTTATAAAACTTTAGAAAAATTTATTAGGTATCGTTCTAGCTTTTGCACTATTTGAGGAGAGCAAAAAAATAGTCTTATTAATTAAGTGAGCTTCGGAAATAAAAGTTAACTTGCGTTAATACCAAAAATTCGAAATTTTCATTGAATCTTTGTGCAAAACGTATAAACGGTCAAAACCAAATTAACTCGCTAGCCTTCTATTATTAAAATCAATTCTGGTGCAAAGTTTTCAATAAAATTTAACCGTTTAAGCAAATAAAATTTATAGAAAAGTTCATGGCGACATCGTGGTAAACGGGCTAATCGAACTCAGCTAAAATATTTTGCAGTTTTCTTTTGAACTACAAATACACCCATAAAATTGGATACAAATCGTAAACAAAAATATTTTTGGAAGCCCGCCGTGCCGCAATGAGTTAATATATTCCAACCAACTTTATACAACTCATTCCTCTAGCGCAGGGGATCATTCTTGCAAAATTTCAAGTCAATTGGTCAAACCGTTTCGACTCGAAATCAAAAAAACGAAAAAGCTTAAAAAGGCTCTGGAGCTGCAACCTGTTAATATAAAAAAATTGCACATATTCTATGTCACCCCCCGGCCTTCCCGAATAATTTTTGTAAAATTTGGTGACAATCTGACGTAAATCCTGGAGTGGAAGCACGTAACTTGTTTTGAATGTGTTGTTTCGAATTTTTCAAAAATTGGTAGCACGTAAATTTGTTTCGAATACTTTTCATTTGTTTCGAAATTTTTATTTTGTTTCGAAAGTTTTTGGCAACACTTAAGCTTTGTTTCGAATAGTTTTTTTAGTCGTTTCAAAATAATTTGTGCGATAGATATATAGTTAATGCCAAAAAGTACAATAAAGGTAAATTTTTATAAAAATTAATTTTAAACAATATATTTGAAATTTTTGGATTAAATATTAAAAAATTAATATAATTTTAGCTACCTATTTAAAATAAAAATAAAATTTTGGAAAAAATGATATTTTTTGAAAGTGAATCTTCATCAGACGAAGAATTTATACATAAAAACAAAATTGAAAGGAGATGTTTCAGAGATCAAAGTAACATTTTTGAACTTCCGACAAAGGAGTATGCATAAAGATTTATAAGGAAATACATTTTTTTGCAATTATAATATTTTTATTTTAGATTTAGTCAATACTTCAGAGTTAATAAACAAGCATTTAAAATGATTTTAGAATGTTTGAAATTAAAGACAAATATAAGAGCTACTGGAATTCAACCAACATTACAACTGGCAGTAACATTAAATACATTGGCTAGTGGTAGTTACCAAGTTAATGTTGGTAGTAATAAAGTGATATCAATGGCGCAGACAACAGCTTCTAAGGTATTCAGAAGTACTATACAAGTAATGGAAAAAGAATTATGTACTCGTTGGATTTCCTTAAAGGAAGACGCATTCAATGCAACGCGGGAATATTTTTCCAATAAGTACAAAATTCCTGGTGTTGTTGGCATAGTAGATGGTACACATATTCCGATTTTACAACCTCAAGCTGATGAACATGCATTTTTTAACAGGAAGGGTTTCCATAGCTTAAATGTTATGATAGTGAGTAAAAATTAAAATAAAATACTGGTTTTAACATTCACATTTAAGGTTAGTAATCATTTGTATGAAATTTTGGCAATTGATGCAAGTAATGGCGGAGCTTTTAACGATTCAGCTGTATGGAACAAAAATAATTTAAATGAATATTTGAAACAAAAATATGATGAATGTTCCTTAAAATTTTAGGTGAAATTATTATTTTGTCCAATAAACTTTTATAAAATGTTTAATGTATCTTCTAGGTGACAGCGGTTATCCACTTTTACCTTGGTTGCTTACACCTTATAGAGCAGCAGCAGATGAAAGTTCTCAAATACGTTTCAATTACATACTCGCAAAAGCTATAAGTCAGGTTGAGCGTACAATAGGGATATTAAAGGCACGCTGGCGATGTTTATCCAGTGAAAGGAAACTTAGGTATACTCCTGCTCAGGTTGCTAGTATAGTAAATGTTTGTGCGGCCCTTCATAATATATGTGTGAATTATAAAATTGAGGCATACGGAAATATAGAAAATACCGTGTATAATGAAAGTGTAACAGAAGAAAATTTTGCAACGGCAGTTATTGAAAGAAATGTTCAGAGAAGGGCTCAATTAATAAGGGACAACATTCAAAATAATATTTTGTAAAACATTTTTATTAAAAAAAATTCATTAAAAATAAAAAATAAAAAATTCGTTAATAACAAAAATAATAAAACTTCATTAATATCACAAATAAAAACATAAAAAATTAATTTGCTCCTATCCTTACTAGTACTGAAAACATATTTTTAAACTCTTATTTTATTGGAATCTTTCTAATTGCAGTTTTTTCAATTAATTTTTTTCTTTCAAAATTTCTAAAGTTAATTTTTGCGACTGAAGTTTCTCAGACATATACTCTCTTCTTTCTTTTTTCTCTTCTTTTCTTAGTTTGTAAATGTTCTCTAATATATCAACATTTTTTTTAATGTCCGATTTATATTTTTTAATTCGTCCGTCACCTTTTCCAGTTTTCTGTTGTTGCTTGCAGTATCTTTTACATATTCTTCAATTAATTTTTCTTTCTTTTCACGCGTTCTTAAATTGCTTTTTCTTCTTCGGCTATTTGCTTGAGAATCTACTGGAATATTTGATGACTCGTTTATTTCTCTTTCATCTCTTTCATTATTTTGAAAAGAAATATTTTCTAAGTTTTCCGGAACACCTTCGAAAATAATTTCATTATATTGCTCATGTGTTATCTCGTTAGTATGTACTGTAGGTAAACCAAATACATTAACATTTGGTATTCTTTCCACAGATATCTCTAATCCAGCACACTCTATAACTGTTTCTTCAAGTTCGCTAATTTTTTCCTCCTTGTATGGTCCACCGCCAGTTTTTTTTTTCATGTTTTTGTTAAATGCCAATTTTTTTTTTGTTTTGTATTTGTAATCGCTCCAAGTCTAAAATTATATAAATGCATCCAACATTATATTTATCATTCATTACTACCTTTTTCCATTCATGTGATTGTTTTATAGGTGGTCCTTTTTCATTCAATTTTGCTGAAAGTTCTGCCCACAACATTTTTGTTTTTCTTCTGCCATCTAAATTATTTGCTATTCCTCTCGCAAGCTGGGAATGCTGTTTCATAAAATTTATAATGTTTTCCAATTGACTATGGTTAATGCTTAATCCTTTTTCTGCTGATTCCCTTAAAAAGCAATTTTTAATTAAAATCATTAGCTATACATAGTTATTAGGTATACAATAATCAAATAGTTGTCAAATATTAATTTTAAAGTATAATTAATGAAATGCAATTGTTTTTAATACTTACATTTTTAATATCTATTTTAACAAAAGAAAATTTAGTTTTTCAAACGATTAAACAAAGATAAAAATTGCATACAAACCATATTTAGTTTTGTACAACAAAAAAAAAACAAATAAAAACCATTTCAATTTTCAAAAGAGGTAAAAAAAGATAATTTGAATTTGAAACGAAACGGAATTTTTTGAAGTAAAAAAGTTTTTGTTTTGTTTCGTTCATTATTAATTCGAAACAATTTACGTGCTGCCGTTAAAATTTTGTTTCGAATAATTCTATTCGAAACAAGTTACGTGCTTCCACTCCAGGACAAACAAATTTTCTTCTTTATATATTAGATGATTCTTGATTAATGAATATTGATTATATTACTAATAATACTAGTAAAATTATGAACAAAGATTATCTATTAGAATTTAATAGAATAAATCTTTGATTAAGATAGTACGTTTTTTCGCCTCTACACATAACAATATGAATTTTTATCATACGAATCAATTTGAACCCTATATTAAATTTGATATAGCTATATCTTATAAGTCATAGCCTCTCCATTTTTGTAGGTTCTAGGAATTAAATTGTTAATTTCCCAAAAATTTGGAATTTTATTTAGAATTATACTATCTAAGCAAAAAATGGGTAAAACTGAGAGACACTTTCTTCAATTTAAGGAACCGCTTTTAAATTTAAGAAAAACCTTTAACATATGTTTAAATATAATGTTGGACCTTTAAATTTTGTATATTAATAAAAAAAATTTGATAGGTAATCAAGTTACAGGTGCTTGAAAATAGCAAAATTTAAATTTTCGAGCCCTTATAGCTTCTAAACAGGGGGCTTGACAAAAAATTTTGTAAACCGACTCCTACTGATTTTGGAGTACCTAATTTCTCTCCAAATTTCAAGACCCTAGCTAGTACCGTTTAGAAGATATGTGTGGACAAAAATTTTGCATAATTGTAAATTTTAGTACCGTATGGCAACCTTAAACATTTAGCTTTTGAAAATTTATAAAGTTTATAAAACCAGCCTTCTTTTTCCGTTTTCAGATTGAAAATACACTCAACAGAACTCTTGCTATAACAATTTAAAAATAGGGCTTTTTCCAAGTTTAGAGGGCTGTAGCTCCATAACGGGTGGGGCTACAGAAAAAAATTCTTCTACGAAATATTTTTTTTTGTAATATCTACTTGTGGTTAAAATTTCTTTACTCTATTTCAAACAGTGTAAAAGTTTTGTAAACATACGGACGAACGGACGGACAGAGTGAAGCTATATAGGCACATTTTTACAAAATTTTTAGAAAATGTGCTAAAAAATTATCTTTCATAAAAAAAATTATTTGTTCCTTAGGTCCCAACCAAAATGAAAGCGTACGGCGTATAATTTCTGTCAAAAAATTTAATAATATAGAATAAAATTTAAAAATAAGGTAGGTACATAAATTTACATGAGAGCAGCCAAAATACACGTAATGCGATGTACTGCACTTTGGATTTTTAAAATTTACAAATATTGACAAAATGTACACAAATATTATTATTAATTTTTCTTATATTTCTAATATTATGTTTTAAAAAATAATGTTTTTTTAAAATAATTTTTATTTAAAATTATATTAAATTCAAAATACCTAAAATATGAAATTAAAAATATTTTTTGTATGTACTAAATTAAAACATTCAAATAAATATTTTTCGATAAATTAAATGCTGTATGCGCGTATCGATTTAAGGATATGTAGACAGACGTATTGACGTACTGCGGAATAAAAATTGTATAATAATGTTTTTTTATAATAAAAAAACTATTTTTAGTTAATTGTCATATATATATTTGAAATTTTAAAACTACCTGTCATTTGAGAAGTTAAATATATTTAATATATTTAAATAATAAAAACAAGTAAAGAAACAGTCAGTTGGTTCAAATTTAATGGGAAGTCCATAAGTCATTTTAAAACCATAACAGCTGTTATTAGTTTGATCGTAAGATATAGCTAACAAAATTACCTTTATAATACTAAAAATATTTTCTAATTATTTTTCTAATTTATTTACAAATTCTTATGAATTTATCTATTTAAAAATATTAAAAAACAAAAAAACTTGAAATAAATGAAAATATATTTATTTAAATTCAATTACAAAAGTGAAAAAATTTGAATTATTAAGTTTTGTGATAAAAAGCTAATCCAAGCATAATATATTTAATAATTAAAATTTTTCAAAATTGCAATTATTTTAAATTGATAGTTTATGTAGTTTATTAAATTTTGTGATAAAAAGCTAATCCAAGCATAATATATTTAATAATTAAAATTTTTCAAAATTGCAATTATTTTAAATTGATAGTTTATGTACCTATTAGAAAAGCTTATAAACGCAAAATATGCAATAACTGTATTTCTAAAATATAATTACAAATTTAGAACTTTTCATATAGTTCATTTAAATATAACAATAAATTTTACATAAATGAATGAAGTACCTTTGAATATAACTTAAGTATTGTACACGATGTCTTAATTATATATGACCTATGGTTTTTAATTTATAAAATATTATACTAAATATGTTTTATGGTAAAATTCTTAGCCTTTTAACAATATAAAACTGTTAAATAAAAACGGAAATAGGAAAGAACCCTCGCGTATCAAATTTAAAGTTTCTATCTTCATGAATTTCGAAGATAAGCTTTTAAATTTTGGGATTTCTTAGGAGGCACCTGAACCACGACTACAATTAAGTCTAAATTTCGGGGACACATAGGAAATAGGAAATATATTCTTTGGCTTGAGCTCGTTTGGCCTCAGATCAAAAGCTTCTAGAAACCGAACTCATTATTCGAACTCGACCAGAACCAATTCCCATGGTACTAGAGTTTAAATTTCATAAAACTGGCGGCATTATTTTTTGAGTTATGCTGTTTTTAAGATATATGTTCTTTAGCCCTTGAACTCCATGATACGATTTTGCCCATATGCAGTTCCCATCATACTTTCAATACTAGTTAACCCTTATTCAAAATTGGATTAAGATAGAGCTTAATTTTAAGTTACTATTTTTATTAATTTCGATGATAAGCTTTTAAACCTTGGGGGGTCTAAGAGGGGTACTGAACCACCACTCTGATTGATCCAAAATTAGAGAAACCGCACAGGAAATAGTAAAGAGCACCCATGTGCCAAATTTGAAATTCCTAAATTTGTTTGAAGTTACTATCTTTATTAATTTTGAAAATATGCTTTAAGGTCTTCGGAACTGTGTGGCTGGTTCTCAACCCACAACTCCAATTGGTCCCAAATTTCAAGGATACTTAGGAAATAGAAAGAGACACCCTGACACCATATTTGGAGGTTCTATCTTTATTGATTTTGGAATTATGCCTGTTTGGCCTAAATTCGATCAAAAAGTTCTAAGTTTCGAACACATTGTCCATTCCCCCCGTACGCAATCACCGCAGTAGTTTCATTACCAGTACCCTACAACACAAATTTTATAAAGATAGCTTCATTAGTTGTTGATATGCTTTAAGCTCTTCGGAAATGTGTGGCTGGTCCCCGACCTACTACTCCAATGGGTCCCAAATTACAAGGACACTAAAGAAATAGGAAGGGAAACCCTGATACCAAATTTGGATCGTACGCAATCCCCGCCTTAGTCTCATTACTAGTAGCCTACAGCACAAATTTGATGAAGATAGCGTCATTAGTTGTTGAGTTATCATGATTTTTTATATATGTTCGTTAGCCCTTGGGCCGATTAAAAGGTCCAAAATCCGAACCCATCGGCCGATTTCGCCCATATGCAATCCCCGCCGTACTTTCAGTCCTAGTAACCTACAGTTAAAATTTCATCAAGATAGCTCCATTATTTTTTGAATTATCGTGCCTACGGACGGACGGACATGGCTATATCGACTTAGGAGGTCACGCTGATCACAAATATATATACTTTTCCATATCTAGCTATATGATATGTTTAATTTTGTTGTACATATTATGTATTCATAGAGCTTTTTAATTAGGATACAGAATACGTACTACAACATAGTTCAAATCGTACTAAAATGTTTAGAAAAAAGTACAGTTTGCTGATGAAGGACAGCGTAAACTCGAATTTTGGGTTCTTGACTTCAATAAATATATGTATATGTTTGGAAAAATGTATAATCAAATTTTCAGAATAATATATAATTTATGAGAATAATATTTATATGTATTTAGAACTTAAGTTTAATTTAACTGTACCAATTTACCCTCTCTTTAAAGCAGCTTAAGCTATAGGAATAAAACTCAAAAATATGTACTTAACAACGTTTTCATAAATGAGAAAAATTATAAATTTTGTTTTTAAGCAAATTTCAAACGCAAGAATTGTTAACAATATTGTTGGCATAATTCTTATAAAAATGGCTTTTTTAAACCTTTCAGCTTAATTTTTAAACGTAACGGACGTGCTGTAGATGCTTTGAATTCAAACCCAAACTTTAAATTTTTCAAATAAATACTAAATTTAGTTTAAAGTTTTTACAAACCTGAACTTACATCTGTTAAATTTCCTAATGTTTACCTTATAGAAAAAATAATAAGAAAAAAAAGAAATCAAGTTTTGGTTAGGTGGCCTTAAAATTTCAGTTGACAGTTTAATTTTCAAACATAACGGACGAGTTTTATTAACTTTGAATTCAAAACCTAACTTTAAATTTTTCAAATAAATATTAAATTAAGTTTAAAACTTCCAGCGTAATTTTCAAACGTAACGGACGAGCTTTAATAGGTTTGAACTTAAACCCAAACTTTTAAAATTTTTTATAACTTTTAAAAAAAATATCGAATTAAGTTTAAGCTTTTCAGTTTAACTTTCAAATGTAACGGACGAGCTTTATTAGTTTTGATTCAAAACCTACTACTAAATTAGCTATAGCTAAAGATCTAATATACGACAATATTAAAATAATAAAACGAAATGCAAAACAAATTGCACTTGTAATAAATACCGTGGTTGAAAACTTCAATTTACTAGATTCTCAAATTAAAAGACTCAGACCAAATACAAGACACAAACGGGCACTTCTTAAGGTAATTGGTACAGGTCAAAAATTCCTTACAGGCACAATGGACAGTGAAGACTAAATCCCTATAAAAAACGCAATAGATAAACTACCTCAAAATAATCATGAACTAATAACCGAAACAAAGAAAAAAGTTACAATAAACAAACAAATATCCGATCAAATTCACAATATAACTAAACATATAAATAATCAGCAAAAATTAATTTTCGACATTCTTTCAAATTATACAAATGGAATCAAAATACATTACTTAGAAAGAGAAGTGAAAATTTTTGAACAAGCATACCTAATAAACCATGATATAAATCTTCTACGAAATCACTTTGATAAAATCGAACCAATCATTTTGAAAAGTAAACCCAATATCCTTTCAAAAAATATTTTAACAGAAAACAATGTCAATGTCATGTCAAAAACAATGCCAAATATTGAAAATAAATCTTTAAAACTTGAAGAAAACAATATTTTAATAGATGACAAGGCCACTGTATACGGAAATAATGTAAAAGAAAAACAAAAAAGCATTCTAATTGAATGAAATGATGAATGTTTGAACTGGTTACGTAACTTAAGGCCATTCGACTTAATGCCATAATGGCTTTAAGTCTCACTCAAATGAGAAATAAAGCCATAATCGCAAATTTTTGGCGTATGGCTTTATACCTCATTTGAGTTTACCGTTAGCCATACCGTTTTATAAAAACTTGAGACATAAAGCCATGTAATCCTATTTAATTTTAGTTTTGTTTTCTTCATTAATTTTAATAATAAAATAGCAATTCAACAATTTACAAAAAAAAAACATTACTTTAAAAAATTATTTAACTCTATTGGTACCATTCTATAACTAGTAAAAATGTTTTTCATATTCATGAAACACAAGAAAAATTAATAGAAAAATTACGACTTATAAACGAAATTAAAATAAATTGTGAAAATGTTTCTTTAAAAAAAAGCAATGTTCGTGAAGCTTTTGATACAACATGTGCAAATTTTGGGAGAGACGTATGCTCTGTAGAATTTGGAAAAATGATGAGACATTTGTATCGAATTAAAAATAAAGTTTTTCCAAATAAGCCGAATAATTTCAATGATATTATCAAAATATTTGAAGCAAACGATATACTGAAAGAATATGGTTTTTCAAAATATGATAAAAATTTAAAATTTTATCGAAATACAATTGTTGAGGCCGCTCTTCTCTCCGTTTAATTGTTCACAATTCGCATAATGGATTTCAAAGTATTTTTAAAATATTTTAGTTTTATAATTTAAAATTTTGTTTAGAAAATATATTTTATTTATATGTAAATATGTACTTATATATACGTTTATATTTTATAATTATTTTAATTTTAAATAATTTCAAATTATTTTTTTTTGACATTTCCTTTTATATACATTTTGATGTCATCAAAAAATGAAAAAGTATATACTGATGCATTACAGTTTATTAAAATAAATTTATTTGATATGAAACCGACATCAGTACAAATGGATTTTGAAAAAGCGTTAAGAAATAGTATTAAAAATGTTTATCCAAAAGCTGTTTTATTGCCGTGTTGGTTTCATGCCGTTGGTTGGTTTCACGCCGTAATGCTTGTAAAATACCAAACTTTCAGAGATTTTTACTAATACTAACCCAAGAGCTAGAAAGCATTTTCAAAAGTTTCTTTTTATGCCACTTTTTCAACCAAAGGATCTAATAGTAGATTATGAAATTTTGAAAAGAGCTGCACTGAGTTCTAGATTTGCTCTTGATAATGATTTTGAAAGTTTTTTTCAACCATTTATTTCATACTTTGAACGTCATTGTACACACATATATTAGAATTTGTATGTATAGGTTTATTAATACATTAAAAAATGTTTATAGTAAGGTGCAGATGCATTATCAGTGTACAAGTTAAAAAGAAGAACTACCAGTTCTGTTGAAGGATTTCATAGTCAACTATCAGTAAAATTGTCGAAAAATGGAAATTTTTTCAATTTTTTAAATGTAATATTAGAACAAGATTTTGTAAAAACATCTGAAATGAAAAAATCAATAGACGCTCATGTATGTTTATTTGAGCCTGAAAGGAAAAAAAAAGAAAAATCGCGATATTTATATTGAAAATATTTTACATAATTTAAATAATGGCACTATTACAATAAATGACGTTTTAAACCAATTTACATGCTACGCAGGCCCGTGCCTGAGTATATGACCGCCTGAGTACCAATGTATTTTGGCCGCTTCCAAGATAAAAAATAGAAAAATAAGTATTTTTAATTAGAAAATAAAATTTGTGCATCAAGTTCGCATTTTTAATTTTTATTTATATTAATATTATGTACATTATAATGTATATATTAAATTAAAAATTAATTCTACGCGATTTTTGCGTAGCATAGTATTCAATCGCTTCATGAATATTTAAAGAGCCAGCAATTTCATTTTCAATCGCGATAACTAAAAGATTGCTCAGGCGTACTTGCGTCATTGATGTTCTCAAGTAATTTTTTATTGTTTTAAGTTTCGAAAAACTTCGCTCTCCAGATGCAACAGATACAGGTATTGTTAGCAAAAGTTTTAAACTTGTAGCTACATTTGGGAAAGAATTTGCCAAGTTGTGCTTATATAAATATTTTAGTAAATCTTCGGGTTGCTTTCTATCTTTTATAATAATTTTCAAAGAAAGCAATTCTTCATACAATTCTTCACCACTAATATCGTATGATTCATCACCATCTTTAAATTTATTATAGAGATCAAAACAACTTTTTTTTATATCCTCATGTTCCATATCAATAAACTTAATTAGAAATTCAAAAGTTTGTTCAAAATATGATAGAGATTGAAATCGAGTGGTAAGCGATGAAATAGTTGTATCTAGTATTATATAGAAAAAATTAATTTTGAAATTTTCTTTTGGACTAAATTGAATATTTTCATCTCCTTCATAGTCAAATTGTTTACGATGACGTCGGCGACGTATACTAACATCAGCAGGAAATTCTGGTTCAGTTTCAACTTTTTCACACAGTTCATCAGAAAGCTTCAAATAGTTTTCGAAACTTTCATCATTTCTGATATTTTTAAAAAAATTCAAAACTTCACTAATTGATTCAGCACATGAACTGATATGCCAAGAAACTTTCTGCATCATTTTATTGTAGAACAAATAAATTTATAATATTTGATTTTTATTGCCAAACATTCAGCTTCATTTCGAGATATTACTGTTGAACTATTTTCAGCTACTTCTATTAGGCTGTCATAAATTTCACCCAATTCATTTCGCAGTGGTCTAATAGCTTTTATTCTTGCTTCCCATCGAGTTTCACTAACTTGCTTTACTGTTAAAGATTTTACATTTTTTTTAAAATTTGCCATCTAAATGGAGAACTAGAAAAACAAGTGATGATAAAAAAACCAAGGGTTTTTAAAAAAGCACATTTTCATATTAAGTATTTTATCGAAAATGTTCAAGCTTCAATATTAACGTTTAATTAAGGATATATATAAGTTGGTGACTAAGTTACTGCTTACTGCTTAAACAGTAAATTTTTTATTTGAAAGTTCTAATAGCCCTTCAATGGGGAAGGTTACCAAATTTCTCAAGCACCTAACTTCATGTAACCTCTTACCCCCCCCCTCTTAATTTTTGTAGGTTGTAGGTTTACTTAGAATTTTTTTATCTAAGCAAAAATGGGTAAAACTTAGAAACACTTTCTTCAATTTAAGGAACCGCTTATAAATTTAAGAAATACCTTTAACATATGTTAAAATATAATGCTTGACCTTCAAATTTTGTATATTAATAAAAAAACAAGTAAAGAAACAGTCAGTCGGTGCAACCGACTTAGAAATACCCTACACCTATTTTGTTCAAATTTAAGGACATATCCATAAGTCATTTTAACACCATAAAAGCTGTTATTAATTTGATCGTAAGACATAGTTTACCAAATTAACTTTATAATACTAAAAATATTTTCTAATTACACTATCTATTAAAAAATATTACAAATTATTACTAATTTATCTATTTAAAAATATTAAAAAACAAAAAAACTTGAAATAAATGAAAATATATTTATTCCAATTAAATTACAAAATGAAAAAATTCTAATTATTAAGTTTTGTGATAAAAAGATAATCAAAGCATAATAAATTTAATAACCAAAATTTTTAGAAATTGCAAATATTTTAAATGGTTAATTTATATACCTAATAGAAAAGCTTATAAACGCAAAATATGCAATAAATGTATTTCTAAAGTACAATTACAAATTTAGACCTTTTCATATAATTCATTTAAATATAACGAGGAAGAGTGTGGTAGAGTAGACTGTGTCAACTCTGGGATACCCGTATGACCGTTTTATAAACATTATATCATTTATAAACATTAATTACTTTTGACAAAATTTCAAACATAAAGCTTTATTAGGTGTAGTGTAATGCTCATATAAAAGAAGAAGTTGTATGGCAGCTACTCGAACCCTCTGCAGTAGACCAACCAAATTTTGCAGTAACTTTGGCCATTACACTAAACTATTTTTGGCAAAATTTCAGACACCTAACTTCAATAGGTATAGAGTAATGCTCATATAAAATAAGAAGTTGTATGGCAGCTACTCGAACCCTTTGCAGCAGACCAACCAAATTTTGCAGTAACTTTGGCCAATACACTAAACTATTTTTGGCAAAATTTCAGACACCCAGCATTAATAGGTATAGAGTAATGCTCATATAAAACAGGAAGTTGTATGGCAGCTATTCGAACTCACTGCAACAGACCAACCAAATTTTGCAGAAACTTTGGCCATAAAACTAAACTACTTTTGCCAAAATTGCAGATACGTAGCTGTAATAGGTACAGAGAAATACTCATATAAAAAAAGAAGTTGTATGGCAGCCACCCGAACCCATGGACCAAAATGGCTGGATTTAAATAGCGATGACGGCTATTGCAAAAAAACGAATTTGCGAAAATTTCAAGATTCTAGCTCCTTTAGTTTTTGAGTTATCGTGCGGACGGACGGACGGACAGACGGACGGACGGTCGGACATACATAGCTAAATCGATTTTTTTTTCGATTCTGATCCGATCCATACACTTGAGTCTATATCTACCCCCCCTCCTTCTCTGCGTCACAAACGTAATGGCAAATTTATTATACCCTTTGCCTATATAGTCATACGGGTATAAAAAGAAATTTTACATAAATGCAGCAAGTACCTTTGAACATAGCTGAACCACTACAATTAAGTCTAGATTTCGGAGACACATAGGACATAGGACATATATTCTTTGGCTTCAAAATTAAACTCGACCACAACCAATTCGCATGGTACTTTCATTACAAGTAACCTAGAGTTTAAATTTCATCAAAATACCGGCATTATTTTTTGAGTTATGGTGTTTTTAAGATATATGTTTGTTAGTCCTTGAACTTTTCAAGGGTTCCAGAACCTGAAACCATGGTACGATTTCGCCCATATGCAGCCCTGTTATACTTTCAATACTAGTTAACCCTTGTACACAATTAGAACGTTATATCTTAATTTTAAGTTACTAGTTTTATTAATTTCGATGATAAACTTGTACACATTGGGGGGTCTAAGAGAGGTACTGAACCACCACTTCGTTTGATCCCAAATAAGGGGGGCACGCTAGAAATAGTAAAGAACACCCCGGGCCAAATTTGAAGCTTCTACATTTGTTTCAAGTTACTATCATTATTAATTGCGAAAATATGCTTTAAGGTCCTCGGAACTGAGTTGCTGGTCCCGACCCACTTCTCCAATGGGGCCCAAATTTCCAGGACACTTACGAAATAGGAAGGGACACCCTGATACCAAATTTGGAGGTTCTATCTTCATTGGTTTCGGAATTATGCTACTTTGGCCTAAATTCGATCAAAAAGTTCTAAGTTCCGAACCCATTGTCCAATCCTCACTGTACATAATCACCACCGTAGTTTCATTACCAATAACCTAACGCACAAAGTTCATGAAGATAGCCTCATTAGTTGTTGAGTTATCGTGATTTTTTATGTATGTTCGTTAGCCCTTCGATCGATTAAAAGGTCCAGAATCCGAACCCTTGGGATGATTTCGCCCTTATAAAGTCCGCGCTGTACTTATAGTACTAGTTAACCCTTGTACACAATTTGAACGGTCTATCCTAATTTTAAGTAACTATTTTTAGTAATTTCGATTATAAGCCTTTAAAACTTGGGAGGTCTGAGAGGGGTACTGAACCACCACTACAATTGATCCCATATTAGGGGAACTCGCAAGAGATAGTTAAGAACACCCTTGTGGCAAATTGGAAGCTTCTACATTTTTTCAAGTTGTTATCTTTATTAATTTTAAAGATATGCTTTAAGGTCTTCGGAAATGTGTGGCTGGTCCCCGACCCACTACTCCAATGGGACCCAAATTCACAAGACACTTAGGAAATAGGAAGGGACACCCTGATACTAAATTTGGAGGTTCTATCTTCATTGGTTTCGGAATTATGCTCGTTTGGCCTAAATTCGATCAAAAAGTTCTAAGTTCCGAACCCATTGTCCAATCCTCACCGTACGTAATCACCGCCGTAGTTTCATTACCAATAACCTACAGCACAAGTTTCATGAAGATAGCCTCATTAGTTGTTGAGTTATCGTGATTTTTTATATATGTTCGTTAGCCCTGACATTGATTAAAAGGTCCGGAATCCGAACCGTTGGGCTGATTTCGCCCTAATATAGTCCGCGCTGTACTTATAGTACTAGTAAACCCTTGTACACAATTTGAACGGTCTATCCTAATTTTAAGTAACTATTTTCAGTAATTTCAATTATAAGCCTTTAAAACTTGGGAGGTCTGAGAGGGGTACAGAACCACCACTCCAATTGATCCCAAATTAGGGGAACACGCAAGAGGTAGTAAAGAACACCCTTGTGGCAAATTGGAAGCTCCTACATTTTTTCAAGTTGTTATCTTTATTAATTTTAAAGATAGGCTTTAAGGTCTTCGGAAATGTGTGGCTGGTCCCCGACCCACGCCTCCAATGGGACCCACATTCACAAGACCCTTAGGAAATAGGAAATAAAAACCCTGATACTAAATTTGGAGGTTCTATCTTCATTGGTTTCGGAAATATGCTCGTTTGGCCTAAATTCGATCAAAAAGTTCTAGGTTCCGAACCCATGGTCCAATCGTTAACTTACGCAATTCCCGAAGTAGTTTTATTACTAGTAACCTACAGCACAAATTTGATGAAGATAGCGTCATTAGTTGTTGAGTTATCGTGATTTTTTATATTTGTTCGTTAGCCCTGAAACCGATTAAAAGGTCCAGAATCCGAACCCATGGGCCGATTTCGCCCATATGCAATCCCCGCCGTACTTTCAGTCCTAGTAACCTACAGTTAAAATTTCATCAAGATAGCTCCATTATTTTTTGAGTTATCGTGCCTACGGACGGACGGACATGGCTATATCGACTCAGGCGGTCACGCTGATCACAAATATATATACTTTTCCATATCTAGCTCGCTTCCTTTAAGTGGTTACAAACACCATACCAAAGTTAATATACCCCTTTACCTATTCTATAGGTGTAGGGTATAAAAATTGGACAGGTATTCAAGTTACAGGTGCTTAAAAATAGCAAAATTTCAATTTTCGAGCCCTTATAGCTTCTAAACAGGGGGCTTGACAAAAAAATTTTGTTAACCGACTCCTACTAACTTTCGAGGATCTAAAATTTTGCAAAAATTGAGTTTTATATAATGCTAAATTTTAGTACCGTATGGCAACCCGATAAATTTGATCGACGTATTTTTGTTAAGTCTATAAAAACAGCTCTCTTATACCGTTTTTCGATTGAAAATAAACCTAACAGAATTCATGTTATATAATTTTAAATATAGGGCTTTTTTGGAATTTGCAGGGGCTGTAGCTTCGTAACCCTTAAAAATTAAGAAAAACCTTTGACACATGTTGAAATATAATTAAAAGTCTTTGAATTTTGTATATCACTAAAAAAAAATTTGTACAGGTATTCAAGTTACAGGTGTTTAAAAATAGCAAAATTTCAATTTTCGAGCCCTTATAGCTCCTAAATAGGGGGCTTGACAAAAAAAATTTTTTTAACCGACTCATACTTATTTCTAAGTATCTCACTTCTCCCAAAACTTCAAGACCATAGCTTTAACCGTTCAGAAGATATGTGTGGTCAAAAATTTTGCAAAAATTGAGCTTTGTGTAATGTTAAATTTTAGTACGGTATGGCAACCCTAAACATTTGAGTTTCAAAAATTTATAAAGTTTATGAAACCAGCTATCGTTTGCCGTTTTCAGATTGAAAATATATTTAACAGAACTCTTGTTATAACAATTTAAATATAGGGCTTTTTCCAACTTTAGGGGGCTGCAGCTCCGAAACGGGTGGGGCTACAGAAAAAAATTCTTCTACGAAATTATTTTTTTTTCAAAAACTACTCATGGTTAAATTTTCTTTACTCTATTTCAAATTTTACGGACAGACAGACGGACAGACAGACGGACGGACGGACGGACAGAGTGAAACTATATAGGCACATTTTTACAAAATTTTTTGAAAATGTGGTAAAAATTGTATATTGCTGATACATTACTAAAAAAATCAACTGTTGCAAATGAAACTTTAGCAGCATGATTAATGACCAAGTTTATTGTATGAGCGTTGCATGGCATAAACAAAGCTCGTGGATAATTGTCCAAAATTCTTTTTTGTAATCCAGTATGTTTTCCGGACATATTGGAGCCATTATCGTATCCCTGGCCACGCAAATCGTTAATATTTAATTCAAGATTCTTTAATTTTTGTATTAAGAAGTCATAAAAATATTCTCCAGTACTTTTTTCAGCTTGAGAAAAATCAATGAAATTTTCTCTTACTTCAACTTCATCATTTTGAATATGTACATGCCTGAAAACCATTGTGATTTGCTCAACATGTCCAGCATCCGGCGTACAGTCCAAAATGATGAATTTTGCCTCTTGTATTGATGTTAAAATATATTTTCTAATTTGATTTGCAAGGATAGTAATTATTTCATTTTGGAAGCGGTTTCCCATATAATGTGGCATGTGGTTCTTTAAAGAGATTGAATTTTGTACACGATTAATGTGGTTCGCCATTATATCATCAAATTTTCCTATCATTTCAATTGATTTTAAAAAATTTCCATTATTTTTTTTCATACAATTTGCTTGAACCGCCTCTAAAAGCTAAACCCTGTCCTGCAAGAAATTGTACCACAGCTATCATACGTTCGACAATTTGATACCATCGTTTTTTCTCGGCGTCATAGTATCGTTGCATATTCTTATCAATTGTACATTTTTTTTTTTAAATTTAATTCCAAATTTTTCCATTTGGTGCAATTTTCAATATGCAGCGATGTTTTTTCGTGGCGAGATAAGTTTTCAGAAGTATGTTGCCAATCATTAAAGCCTTCAATATCTAGTTTTATTTCTTGTTTTCCAAATATTTTACAACAGAAGCAAAATATGGCATTATTTTTTGGCGAATAGATTAACCACTCACGATTAAATTTTTCACCATTAGACATTTTTCTGTAGAAATAAATCTTTGAAAATGATCTTCCCATTTCATTATTCGGATATATTATTTGTACATTTTGAATCGGTCCTTTTTCGATTAATATATTCAGTATTTTATTGCTGAGTATTGAAGGTCAGCAAGCTGGATCACTTAATTCTAAGCACATTGAAGTATATGGTTCATAAATTTCAGCGTTATTGCAAAACTCAGTAACAGAATTATTTTCCATTTCGTCATTACTACTATATTCATTCCCATTTTCCGCAGATATTTCATTTACATTTTTCGTAGATATTTCATTTACATTATTCGCAGATACTTCATTTACATTTTCAATGGAAAAAGATTCAATATTTAAATGGCTACTGGAAGAATTTTCTAATTCTGCTGATTTTGCTAAAAACTTTGTTATTGAACCAAACATTTTTTTAGATTCATTTTGTTTTTCTTCTCGCTTTCTTTTATATTGTGCTCCAGACAATCTTTTCGTTTTTCTTTCAGACATTTAAACCTACGAAAATATTTAAAAATATAATTATCAATATATCTGTGGAAAATATCCAAAACTTGATAAGCGCAAAATTACAGTTTTTCAATAAACGTGTTTGAAAATTTTTAAAAATATTTTGTGACACAAAATGTTTATTTAAAACATTATTAATAACCATTTGAGGGATTTTTAATTAAATAAACGCTTATTTATTTTTGGCAGTGCAAAGATTTGATGTTAAACACTTCAGATGTTATCTCAAAAAGGGAAAAATTACGCTTATCAAGTTTTGGATATTTTCCACAGATATTAAAAATCTTTGTACCTTTTTCAACTATTTTCGTAGTCTAACTAAAACTTTCAGCCACTTTTTTAAAACAAAAATAATGTCTTAATTTTTTTAAACGTAACTTAGCAATCACGGCTTACTATGAATATTCTAACACACAAATTTTAAAAAATTTTGGAAAAAAAGAAAAGCAAAGTTAACTTGCTTTATTTTTAAGAAGTATATAATTATAAGAAGAAATAAATGAAGAAGAAACTGAAATTAATACAAATAGTATTTGAATAATTTTTTAAGAAATTTCAATTACATAACTAATTTTTTTTTACAAATTCATTAAACAATTTTTTTAAATAATTTCCTTGTCGATTTAGCCGCCTGCGTGCTGCGCACGCAATGAACGCAGGCCAGGCACGGCCCTGATGCTACGATAATAATATTATATTAAATGAACAAATTTGTGACAATGACAACTCAGAAATTGAACTTAATAACGATAATTCTGGTAATTCTGAAGATTCTGCACCAATTGGAAATACAAATAATATGATGTTGTGTGAAATATGTTGTCAGCATGAGAACAGTATTATTATTGCCATGTAAGCATTATAAATTATGCACTGAATGTTTCACAAAAATAAAAGAAAACTATGAAAAACAAAAAGTGCGTGTTCTGTGTCCATTTGTAGACAAATTGTTGGGGATTCAACAATAATACATATTTAAAAAAATAATATATATTTAGTTTAAAAAATAATATATAAATACATATATACAATCAATATTGTAAAAAATTTATTAATTTTGTAAATTTTTTTATAAGTTTTTGAATAAATTTTGTGTTATTTTTCAAATTAATTTTTTATTTCAATAAATGAGACATAAGACCATATGGTTTTATGCCTCATTTAGGTAAGACATAAAGCCATATGCGAAAAAATCAATCGCGGTTATGGCTTTATATCTCATTAAAGTGAGACATAAAGCCATAATGGCCTTAAGTCACGTCACCGTTTGAACTACATACTAAATTTTAGAGAAGATAAATGTAAAATGCAAAGTTTAAAAGAAGAAATAATTAAAGAAATACTACCATGTCTTGTAATAATAAAAAATTTTAATAACACTATAACTTTTCACAAAATTGTAATAAAAATTTAAAGTTATTTAGAAATAGTTTAAAAAAATTTATAAAATTGCAAAATTATTATATAAACAAGTAATGAAAAAAACCAAGGGTTTTTAAAAAAGCACATTTTCAAAATTATATTTTGTTACAAACTGAGTTTACTTTTGGAAATATATACACTGGTGACTAAGTTACTGCATACTTGTAAAAACAGTATATTTTTAAGTCCTAATAGCCCTTTAATG
This sequence comes from Dolichopus griseipennis, assembly GCA_963082915.1. Lineage (NCBI taxonomy): Eukaryota > Metazoa > Arthropoda > Insecta > Diptera > Dolichopodidae > Dolichopus > Dolichopus griseipennis. The sequence continues at coordinate 107,315,048 of OY720441.1, read as the reverse complement.
GGGAAGGTTGCCATTTTTTGCCAAGAATCTATCTATACATCCCCCCCCCCCACTCCATTGTTTTAGGTTCTAGGAATTAAACTAAAATTTGAAATTTTACTTAGAATTTTACTATCTAAGCAAAAATGGTTAAAACTTAGAGACATTTTCTTCAATTTAAAGAACCACTTTCAAATTTAAGAAAAACCTTTAACATATGTTAAAATATAATGTTGGACCTTTAAATTTTGTACATTAATAAAAAAAAATTGGATAGGTATTCAGGTTACGGGTGTTAAAAAATAGCAAAATTTCAATTTTGGACCCCTTGCAGGGGGGGAGGGATACAGAAAAAAGTTTGAACATTAAATTATTTTTATTGCAATACCTATCCATTGCTAACATTTTTTAGTTAATCATAGTTAAAAAAGGGATGGACGGACGGACGTACGGACAGAGTGAAACTATATAGGTACATTTTTACAAAATTTTTTGCAAATGTGCTAAAATACTTTCAATACTAATTAACCTGCGTATGCAATTGATACATTCTATATTCTTCTTAAGTTACTATATTTATTAATTTCGATGATAAGTCTTTAAACCTTTAGAGTTCTAAGAGAGTTAACTGAACCACCACTCTAATTGATCATAAATTAAGGGAACATGTAGGAAATAGTAAAGAACACCCTTGCGCCAAATTTAAATCTCCTACTTTTGTTTGAAAATACTATTTTTATTATTTTCGAAAATATGCTTTAAGGTCTGCGAAACTATGTGGATGGTCCCTGACCCACTATTACAATTGGCTCCAATTTTCGAGGACACTAGGGGCATAGAAATGAACACCCTGATACCTAATTTGGAGGTTCTAACTTCTTTGGATTCGAAATCATGCTTGGTTGGCCTAAATTCAATGATAAAGAGCCAGTATCCGAACAAATGGTCGGATTTCACCTATATGCAGTCCACGCCGTTCTTTCAATACTAGTGAACCCTTATACACAATTGGAACGTTCTATCTTAATTTTAAGCTACATATTTTATTAATTTCAATGATATGCTTTAAGGTCTTCAGAACTGTGTGGAGAATACGAACCCACAGTTCAATCTCGACCGGACACAGTTCTCACCATAGTCTTATTACCTTCACTACAAAATTCATGATTGTAGCGCCATTAGTTGTTGAGTTATCCTTATTTTCCTTATATCCTCGTTGGCCCTTAGAACAAGTAAAAGGCCCAGAATCCGAATCCATGGGCCAATTTCGTCCATATGCAATCCCCCCCGTACTTTAAGTCCTAGTAACCTACAGTTACAATTTCATCAAGATAGCTCTATTCGTTTGTGAATTACCGTGCCTACGGGCGGACAGACGGACGGACAGACATCGACTCAGGAGTTCACGCGGTTCACAAATATATATGCTTTTCCATATCTAGCTCGCTTCCTTTAGGTGGTTACAAACACCATACCAAAGTTAATATACCCTTTTCCTATTTCATAGGTGTAGGGTATAAAAACAAAAGAACATGAAATAAATTTGCTTATAAAATGCAATTATAAAATTCCAGACTTAAAACTTTTTATATAATTCAATAAAATTTTACTCACATGCAGCAATTACTTCTCTTCAAATTGCAATATTGGGATTATAAACTTTGACACAGTTTTTACATTTTGTAATTTCCTCACATGTGCCATCTTTGGTTATTTTTACTTTGAAAACTTTAGACGGTACTTTGAAAACTTTCGATATTATATCTGAGATACCCGAAAATTTTAACTCATTTGCCAATTTAAAATTAAGGAATGTAGAGCCGCGTTATAAAAAATTTCTAAAAAAAAAGCCGCGTTCTAATAATATTTTTAAATAGATAAATTAGTAAGAATTTGTAATATTTTTTAATAGATAAAGTAATTAGAAAATGTTTTTAGTATTATAAAGTTAATTTGGTTAGCTATGTCTTACGATCAAACTAATAAAAGCTTTTATGGTTTTAAAATCAAAATGACTTATGAACTTCTCATTAATTTGAACCGACTGACTGACTGTTTCTTTACTTGTTATAATTATAGTATGATTTTGAAAAGAAAATTAAAGGTACAGATGAAATAGGTGGAACGTATCTTAAAAAAAAAAAAAAATGCAAACTGTTTTCTGCTTGAAAATATGGAAAAAGTTATGTGAATTAGTCGTAAGTCATAAGATTTCACTGTTTTCTGCTTGAAAATATGGAAAAAAGAAAAGTGATGTGAATTAGTCTTAAGTCATAAGATTTCACTGTTTACTGCTTGAAAATATGGAAAAAAGAAAGTGATGTGAATTATTCTTAAGTCATAAGATTTGATGATCAAATAACCTGTAACTTAAAATGCAAATAATTTATTTTCTTGGGTTATTGTCCAGAAACTTTGAAAGAAAAACTTTTGTTTTTCTTTTTATTTTATGATACTTTTATTTTTATTTATGTTTTGATGATCAAATGAGCTGTAATGAAAATTTGAATTATTAAATTTTGTTATAAAAATCATAGCATTAAATCAAAGCATTAATATATTTAATAATTGAAATTTTTGAAAATTGCAGTTATTTTAAATTGATAGTTTATGTACCTATTAGAAAAACTTTTAAACCGAAAATATGCAATAAATGTATTTCTAAAATACAATTATAAATTTAGAACTTTTCATATAATTCATTTAAATATAAAAATAAATTTTACATACATCCAGCAAGTACCTTTGAACATAACTTATGTATCGTACACAATGTCTTAATTATATATTACCTGTGGTAATAGTTCAATAAAATAAATGATATAATTTAAATTACAAAAATAAATTTTACATGCATGCAGGAAATATCTTTGAATACAACTTAAGTACCGTACACAATTTCTTAATTATTTCCTATGTATTTTTGGGATTTTTTAGTAGGTGCCTGAACCACAAACACACATAAGTCTAAATTTCAGGGAAAAGAAGAAAATAAGAAAAAATGCCGTTATACCAAGTTTATTCATTTAAAGTTACTTATTAATTTATTACTTTAATTACTTATTAATTTATTACTTTAGTTACTTATTTACTTAAATTAATTTAAGTTGTTTATTAATTTCGAATGTATGCGTTAAGGTCTTGGAAGTAAAGGGAGTGGTACGAAAACCGCTATTTCAATTATCCAAAATTTCACGTACACAAAATAAATAAGAAGAAACGCCTGTGCTCCAAATATAAGGTTCTATCTTCATTGGTTTAAAAATTATACTCGTTTGGCCTCAATTCGATCAAAAGCTTCTAGAATTCGAACTCATCGTCCGATCTCGACCAGAGCCAACCCCCGCTGTACTTTCATTACTAGTAACTGAAAATTAGAGGTGAAACAGGTGTAAGGTGTGCTGGGGTATGTAACAAGATATACCACAGTCAAATTAAATGCTCGGGACTAGATTAATCTTCATTTGGAGTACTAAATGTGAATCTCAATATCAAATTTATATGTAATGAGTGTGTTTTATACATCCAAAATGTTGACATGGTGGTTCAAAACATAGATTGCTCAGTCAAAAAAAATAGTAATTATTTAAAAAAATACAAGGCTGAATTTGAATGTGCGTTGAAGAAAAATGAACAAGAGGTTATTCAATTACTAAAAGCCATCGAAGGAAGATATTTAGAGAGATTAGAGCAAATAAAAAAAGAACAAAAAAGTGAAATTGAGAAAATGTGTCAACTTACAGAAACTTTCAAATCGGAGAGTGCAAATATGAATGCCAATCTTAAAAATACTATATCTAAGAACAATGAACTGTGAAATGAATTAAAAATTTTAAACAATGAAAACAAAAAAAATATAAATATAGGTTAAAATATTTCATTTGCTGATATTTTAAAAAGTGCTAGTGTAAGCAATAAAAATTTGCCACCAATAAAAACAGATGTATCACTGGTTATTAAACCGAAACAAAAACAAAAATGCCAATTAACTAAAATGGATTTAAGTAAACAAGTAGATCCAATAAATCTAAAGATAAAAAATGTGGCAAATAGGAAAAATGGAATGGTGCTTATTGAAACTGAAACAAAAGAAGAACGGGATTAAATAAAAATAAACTTGAAAATAAAATGGAAGATTATGAAATTAAGGTGCCAGCTGAAATAAAAACAAAAATTGAAGTTGTACATATAGTTGTTAAATATACTGAAGAAGACTTAATTAACAAACTTAAGGTACAGAACGCTAATTTAGAGCAAAAAATTTAACAAATGCTAAATCTCATATATAAAGTAGAACATTTGTTTGTTTGTTTGTTTGTCCAGGATTCACGTGAAAACCACAGGTCCGATTGTCACAAAATTTTAAAAGAATAATTCTGACAGTCTGAGGGGTGACACAGGCTATGTCACATTCTTATAAGTCAACAGGTTGTGGCCCCAGAGTAGTTTTAAGCTTTTTCGTTTTTTGGATGTCGAGTCAAAACGGTTTGACCGATTGACTTGAAATTTTGCACAAAAGTTCCTCTTAGCAATCGGAATTAGTTGTATAAATTTGGTTGGAATAAATTAAACCATTTCGGCCTGGCGGGCTTCCAAAAAGTTCTTTGTGTTTCCGATTTGTGTCCAATTTTTCAGGTTGATTTTGCAGTCTAAAAGAGAGGCTGCATAAAGTTTTAGTTAAAGTTCGATTAACCCGTTTTCCACAAAACCCACAGGGTTAATTTGGCTCTGACCTTTTTGCGCGTTTTGAACAAAGATTCAATGAAATTTTCAAATTTTTAGTATTAACGCAAGTTAACCTTTATTCCAAAAGCTCACTTAATTAATAAGACTAATTATTTTGCTTTCAAATAGTCTCAAATAGTGCAAAAGCTAAATGAGATAATATTAATAATAATAACAATAAAGCTAATAAAGAATACGAACAATAATATCTTTAAATTTAAATAATATAAAATTTTCTTTCTCTACAGTTTTTCGTAAGTCTTTGTTTTTTATCATTTTTGCAGTTGTTGTTTTTTAAAAATAGATTTCAGTGTGAAATTTCAGTTTTCTTCAAATGAAATCTAAAAATTAAAAAATTCAATTTCGTATATATTATGCTTAAATACATAGTATTTTAAAACAGTTTTTCCAAAAAAGAAGCTGACATTCCTCTCATAAAATCATATAAACACGAGTAAGAGCGTAGTACAACTTTCAGATAAGTACTAAACAAAATATAAGTTGAAAAGTAGATTTTTAAACCTTTTCTAAACCATCGACTATATTATATTCAAACGTTGGCATTTCAAGAAAACTACTATTGACATAGTATAATGACATAATTGCAAATTTAGTATACCCTTTTGACCTATAGTCATTTTAATTCAGTTAACATTATTCGCCGTAAACCTACCATCCTCAACTCTAACGTCAAGGAGCACTAAATCGTTAAGAAGCACCACGCATAGAAAAATTAGAGATAATCGTTCAAACTGTTTTTTAAAGTTTTTGTTTCGCAATTGGTTAAAAGAACTCGACAAAACATTTTTTTAAGCATTCCCCTAATTCAAAGAAGTTGTACCTACTTTCAAAAATTGGACGTAATTTACTTACAAATTTTTTTTTGAACAATCTTCGGGTCGGCAGGGGTTAACAAATTCCAATTTGTTAGTAGAGTACACTTTTCAAAGAGGAACACATACACAAAATTTGAATTTAATCGGTTAAATCATTTCTAATATATAGCAAAGCAACGAAAAAACCTATAAAAAGCTGTTGGGCCACAATGGGTTAACGGAACTCTACAAATATTTTTTGAGGCTTCAGTTATAAGCAAAGTAGTATTTCAAAAAATTGGCTGAATCTTGCTTTTTTACAATTTGCAAGTTTCCGGGCAAAGCCGGGTAAATCTGCTAGTATAATGCTATAATTGAAATAGATAAAGAATCTTTCCGAAAAGAGATTGAAAATGAAAAGGTATCAATAGGATAGGAGCGTTGTAAAGTTTTCGATGCTTTGAGAGTTCTACGATGCTACAAATGCAAGGGGTTTAACCACAAAGCTCTAAATTGCACCAAAGAGGAAACGTGTAGTAAATGCCATCAAAATCACAAAAGTAAAGATTGTAATAAAGAAGAAGTTAACAAATGTATTAATTGTTTAAAAGTTAATGAAACACTTAAGCTTGGTTTAAACGTTGATCACAAAACTTTCAGTATAACGTGTCCAGTTTACCAGAGAATATTAAGCAATCTAAAACAAAAATTGGATATTAGTAATCAATGATAGTTGAGAAAGAAAACAAAATCACAATTGCTTTGGATATTAGTAGTGAACATACTAATACTAATGATAATAATATTAATGTCAATACTAATAATAACAATAATAATAATACTAATAATAATAATAATAAAAATAAAAATAATAAGTATTATAATAATAACATTAATAATAATAATAATTATTATAATAATAATATTAATAATAATAATAAAACTGACAACGATAGAATTGCTGATATTAGTACAACAGGAACTGTAATAAAAACAGTTAAAGAAATAGTCAAACCAAAAGATGATTCATCAAATATTAAAACCAAAAATAATAGAAATCTTTTACATTTTTTATCATTCACAAAGAAAAAAAATAAAAATATCACTACTGCGAAAGAATCTATAGTTGATGTAGCTAATCCAAATAAAATTAAAAAAAGCGATTGCGTGGTTTCAAAAGATGAGGATAAAGAAAAGAAAAAAACTTGCACTACTTCAATCAAACTCCAAATGCCAGATAACAAATATTCAAATTGGACTAAAGGAGAAACGCTCTGCCCAAACATTGAAAAAAATGTACAGGGAAATAGTAAAACATACATCGATCCATTGGTCCCTCCTATTGTTAGGCTAACAAGGAAAGCAATTGATACTGGTGATAATGTTTATGCAATTTCAAGACTAAGAGACCACAGAATTTATAACAATGTTAGGCTGTTCTTATCATATTTCCATGACAAGGATGATATTTGCTATGAAGGTGTCACTCAGACTAGTTTAAAAATACTAACTCATCAAGAGGGATTGCCAAATAACAGAAGTCTCAAAAAAAAATATTATCGAAATAGAATCATTTATAAAAATTAAAAAATGTATTGACATAATTATGATTGGTGAAACTTGGATATACTCTGATGAAAATATTAGAAGTCATAGAACAGTTCAATACTATAATTATATCATGATGTGGTACTAGTCCAGTTATTAAAATTGCGGTTTGTTACAAAAGTTCTAGTGAAAATAATAATAAATTTATATCACATTTAGAATCAATTTTTAATAGATTTAAAATATTGTAATGGTTGGCGATACTAAGATTGATTTATTATCTGATACGAAGCTATCTATATCCTACAAAACAATACTAAAATATAATGCTGTAGATGTAAAGTACAATTTAAGGAAGGAAAATGCTACTAGAGTTACGGAAAACACTTGCACAATTATTGATCATGTTCTATCAAATCTAAAAAATTAAAAGTATGATTTTAAAATTTCTACTGAAGATGTTGTTAACTTAGACCATAAAGCCATTCAAATAAGGATAAATAAAGTTATAAAAAATCGTGAGCCCATTTTCAATAAGGAAATAATGGTTACAGATATCAAAAAATACAAAACTCAAGTTAGTAGTCTACTTTCAACAAATAATTGTGATAGTGTAGTTAATCTCATGAAAATATTACAATTAGCCAAAGAGAACTGCACTGAGAAAAAAGTAATAAGAACAAGAAAAAATAATGATTGGATGACTAAAGAAATAATAAACCTCATCCAAAAAAGGAATAAATTATTTAAAAACTTAAAGAAAAACCCTAAGTCTCCAGAAATTCAAGCCAAATTTAAAAAATTGAAAAAGAGTGTCACGAAGGAAATAAAGAGAGAAAAGCAAAATTATTTTAATAATAAAAGCTACTTAGCTGGGTCTGATCATAGAAAAATGTGGGAAATGCTAAACAACTGTATACTGAAAATGTCGTCTAATTGCAGTAAAGTTATCAATGAAATAAATAACAATGGCATTAAAATATGTGATAATTTCTGTATTGCTAATACTTTTAACACGTATTTTAGTGAAATTGGAAACAAGTTGGCGGATAATATTATTGATGCAGGAAAATACACATTAAAAAGCACTATTACTGAAGATTTATTTTTCATAATCATTAAGCTGCTAAAAAATAGTTCACCAGGAGTTGATGGTATAACAGCATCAAATCTAAGGCATGTGGCAACCATTGTAGCATTCAAGCTCGCTTACTTAATAAATAATTGTTTAACAACTGGTATTTATCCTGAATGTCTAAAATCAAGTATGGTTGTGCCAATATACAAATCAGAAGCAACCAATGATGTATCAAATTACAGGCCTATTACTTTAACAAGTTGCTTGGGAAAAATATTTGAAAAAATAATAAATAATAGAATACAGAATTTTATTCAAAAGGTAGTAGGTTTTGATGATAATCAATTTGGATTTCAAAAAGATATTGGAACCGATTCTGCAGTCTTAGCATCAACAAACTCTATAGTAAGCAAATTAGATGTAGGAAACTATGTATGTTCAGTATTCGTTGATTTAAAAAAAGCATTCGATACAGTTGATCATAAAATCCTGTTAAACAGACTCTATGAAATCGGTATAAGAGGAACAGCTCTGGATCTTCTTAGATCTTATTTACAAAATAGGACAGTAGCTACAAGAGTTAATGATGGGGCCTACTCGGGCCTACTTTGTATCTGCTTTAATTATATCCATACATTAGATGTGCTAATTTACAAGCCGATTACAAGATATTTGCGGATTACACATTGCTCATTTACAGTGCTGAAACCAGAGATGAATTAGGAAGAATAATAAATGATGATTTGTACAAATATATTAATTGGCTTAAAGGCAACAAATTAAGTATAAATGCTGATAAAACTAAATTTATCACATATAAAATTAGGAATAAATCTGATATAAAACTAAAAATATTGATAAACAATGTCCCAATTGAAAGAGTTGATACATATATAATAATTGATGAAAAACTGAGATGGGAAAATCATATCAATAAAATAGCATCCAAAATTGCGGCAATGCCATTAAAAGAAGTGGAGTTAAACTAAACAGGAAAGCAGCCAATAATATATATCATGCTCATATCATATCACATATTAGGTATAATATATGTAACTGGTCCAGTTGCGCTACATGGCTGAAAGAAAAGGTCAGTACCAAGGCGAACCAACTTATTGGCCTACTGATACAAAAAAAACTCCTGATCTACTGGATTTCTTCATAACAAAAAAAATATCTCCAAATTTTATTAGCCTAGAAAATAATGAGGATTTAGACTCAGACCATTCGGCTGTCGTACTAAACCTGCATGAAAAAATTGTTAAGAAACAAAATAAGCCTACACTTGTTAATAAATCAACAAATTGGTTCAACTTTAAACAAGAGATAGAAAATAATATAAATTTAAGAGTTAAAATAACAACTAAAGATGAAATAGATTTAGCAATTGAAAATCTTAATAAAATTGTCCAAAATGCTGCATGGCATAATACAAAAGAATGTAAATACATGACAGCAGGACCTAATTATCCTAGAGATATATTAAATGCGATTAAACTAAAGAGAAGAGCTAGACGAAGATGGCATGAAACACGTGACCCAGCTGATAAAACTGCGTTGAATAGAATAACACAGAATCTTAAAAGAAGAATTCTTGAAATAAAAAACAAATCTTATGAAAAATATGTTGAGAATTTATCAGCTAAAAAAGAAAGAAATTACTCTTTGTGGAAAGCAACAAAGAGTTTGAAAAAACCTGTAGTGCCAGTCCCACCAGTTCGGAAAATAGATGGTAAATGGGCAAAAAATAATAAAGAAAAAGCCGAAACATTCGCAGATCACCTGGAAGAAATTTTTCGGCCCAATGAAATAGAGTCAGACCTCTACATTGAAAATGATTTCAGAAGAGAAGAAAATGACATTGAACTAATTACTCATATAGAAATGGTTGAAGAAATTAAAGCTCTGAAGTCAAAAAAAGCACCAGGTTTCGATCTAATTACTGCAGACATTCTAAAACAACTCCCGAAAAAAGGGATAACAATGTTAACATATATAATGAATGCTATGTTAAGGTTAAATTATGTACCTAACGTTTGGAAGGTGGCAGAAATAATTATGATACTTAAGCCAGGAAAGCCTCCAAACGAAACAAAGTCTTATAGACCTATCTCTCTGTTACCAATTATGTCAAAACTCTTTGAGAAACTGTTATTAAAAAGGTTGAAACCTATAATAGAAAATAGAAAACTAATTCCAAACTATCAATTTGGTTTTAGAGAAAACACTCTACTGTTGACCAAGTACATAGAATTACTGATATAATTGAGAAAGCTCAAGTACATAGAATTACTGATATAATTGAGAAAGCTCTAGAAGAAAAACAAATATGCTCTACAATATTTCTAGACGTAGCACAAGCATTTGACAAAGTTTGGCACGAAGGCTTAATTTATAAGTTGCGGCAACTATTACCTAAAAAATATGTAGATATACTCTCATCATACTTAACTGATAGACTGTTTAGAATTAAATAGGATGAAGAGTACTCTACACTGAGAGAAATTAAAGCGGGTGTGCCTCAAGGAAGTATCTTGGGTCCAATATTATACTTGCTGTATACTAGTGACTTGCCCCAATTTCAAGAAATAACTGTAGCGACTTTTGCTGACGATACTGCAATAATGGCAGTAGGATCAAATGTCGGCGAGGCTACAAATAAACTACAAAAAGCAAGTGATAAATTATATCTTTGGACCAAAAGATGGAAAATTAAACTAAATGAACTGAAATCAGTGCAAGTAAATTTTACAAATAAACCTATTCAAAATCCTCCAGCCGTACAATTAAATGGGGTAGATATTCCTCATGAAAACAAGGCAAAATACCTAGGAATGACATTAGATGTCAAGCTAAAATGGAAAGAACATGTCAAAAAGAAAAGAATAGAATTAGAACAAAAATATAGAGAAATGTATTGGCTCCTAGGTCGAAAATCTAAATTGCCAATAGAGTACAAAATTCTGTTATATAACCAAATAATTAAGCCTATCTGGTTGTACGGCGTACAACTTTGGGGGTGTGCCAAACGAACACATATTCAGAGAATTCAAACATTTCAAAGCAAAGTGCTACGTAACATGGTGAGTGCTCCCTGGTACGTACGAAATTCCGACTTACATAGGGATCTAGGAATTCCTATTGTTAGCGATGAAATAAAAAAATATGCCATAAAACATAAAACCCACTTAGAAGGTCACATAAACATAGAAGCGTCAAAACTTCTACTATTTTCAAATGTCAATAGAAGGCTTAAAAGAACTGGGCCCCTCCAACTAGCGATAAATTCAGATCACCTTAACGGAGGTCTGTAATTCCAGTAGATCATAAAAAGTTAGCGCAAAATTAATGGTTAGTCTCTAAGACTAGTTTTAATATTTTAAAACAGGGCGGGTGTTTTTAGTGTGTTAAAGTCACACATAACTGTGGTTGCGCTCAGTATCTTTCGACGATTTCCACCATCCTTACCCCAAGACAAAAAAAAAAAAAAAAAATGTTATATAAAAGTAAAACTATAAAAAAAAGCATTTGTAATAGATAATAAGAAAGCTGAATAAAGTATATAAATTTAAAAAAAATAAAAATAAAATCGGTTCCAAATTTCAAGGACTCTAAGGAAATAGAAAGAGACGCCATGATACAAAATTTGGAAGTTCTGTCTTCATTGGTTTCGGAAATTGGCCTAAAAATTAGGCTTGTTTGGCCTAAATTCCATCAAAAATTTCTAGGATCCGAATCCATGATCCGAACTTGACCGTACGCAATTCCCGTCGTAGCTTCATTACTAGTAACTTACAGCACAAATTTCATGAAAATAGCCTGATTAGTTGTTGAGTTATCCTGATTTTTAATTTATGTTCGTTAGCCATTAAAACGATTAAAAGGTTCACAATCTGAACCTATTGGCAGATTTCATTTATATACAATCCCCGCCGTACTTTGTATCCTATAGTTAAAATTTCATGAAGATAGCTCCATTAGTGTTTGAGTTAACGTACCGACGGACGGACGCGTTCCATATCTCGCTTCCTTTAGGTGGAAACAAACACCGTACTAAAGTTAATACACCCTATATAGAGTTAATATTTATATTTCATAGGTGTAGGATATAACTAGACAAATTTGTATAAATTAGAGTCTTCAGAACCATTTTGAAAACGATTTTGAAAACGATTCATAGGCATACTTTTGTAAAATTTGTAAAAATTTCAGATTTTGTTGTTGAATTGACATTTTTATTATTTTTTATAGTGGTGTAACATTTATGTAATAGTATATAGTGGTGTCGTAACTATAACTCCCCCACCGTTTGTCTGAGGCTTTTGAAAATTTTTGTCTTAAATTTATTTTTGATTTTGATTTTGATTTTACAAAAAATTAAGATTACAATAATTTTTAGTACAAAAACATTGATTGTTAATTTCTTTTCTATTATTTTCTATTTCTTTAAGATACAATTGTTTGAAATTACATAAGTTATCTGTTTTTAGCACATTTTCAAAAAATTTTGTAAAAATGTGCCTACATAGCTTCACTTTGTCCGTCCGTCCGTCCGTCCGTATGTTTACAAAAACCTAAAGAAGTGGGGCTACAAGCCCCCTCATATTGGAAAAAGCCCTATATTTAAATTATTATAACAAGAGTTATGTTAGATATATTTTCAATCTGAAAACGGCAAACGATAGCTGGTTTCATAAACTTTATTAGGCAAATGTTTAGGGTTGCCGTACGGTACTAAAAATTAACATTACACAAAACTTAATTTTTGCAAAATTTTTGGCCACATATATCTTCTGAACGGTTCAAGCTAGGGTCTTAAAATTTTGGGAGAAGTTAGATCCTCAAATATTAGTAGGAATCGGCTAAAAAAATTTTTTTTCAAGCCAAAATTGAAATTTTGCTATTTTTAAGCACCTGTAACTTGAATACCTGTCCAAATTTTTCTTTAGTGATATACAAAATTCAAAGCACTATAATTATATTTCAACATGTGTTAAAGGTTTTTCTTAATTTTGAAAGGCGACGAAGCTACAGCCCCTGCAAATTCCAAAAAAGCCCTATATTTAAATTGATATAACAAGAGTTCTGTTAGGTTTATTTTCAATAGAAAAAAAGTAGAAGAAAGCTGCTTTTATAGGCTTTACAAAAATATGTCTTAAATGTATAGGATTGTCATACGTCATAAGTTACAGTAAACAAACAAATATCCGATCAAATCCACAATTTAACTAAACATATAAATAATCAGCAAAAATTAATTTTCGAAATTCTTTCAAATTATACAAATGGAATCAAAATACATTACTTAGAAAGACAAGTGAAAATTTTTGAACAAGCAATCCTAAAAACCATGATATAAACCTTCTACGAAATCACATTGATAACATCGAACCAACCTTTCGAAAAATATTTTAACAGAAAACAAACTAAAACTTATACATGACATAGAAACTTACAAAGATATTAAAATAACATTAGCATATTATAGTGACCAAATAATAATTATCGTTTTTATCCTAAACTACTCTAATACAAAATATTTAAAATTTTAATTGAACCTATGCCAAATATTGAAAATAAATCTTTAAAACTTGAAGAAAACAATATTTTAATAGATGACAAGGCCACTATATACGGTAATAATGTAAAAGAAAAACAAAAAAGCATTCTAATTGAATGAAATGATGAATGTTTGAACTACATACTAAATTTTAGAGAAGATAAATGTAAAATGCAAAGTTTAAAAGAAAAAATAAATAAAGAAATACTACCAGGTCTTTTAGTAATAAAAAATTTTAATAACACTAACAACTTTTCACAAAATTGTAACAAAAATTTAAAGTTATTTAGAAATAGTTTAATAAAATTTGAAAATTGTAAAATTATTATACAAAAAAGTTTTTACAAATGAAATCCATAAAATTTATGATAAAAATGTTTTTCCATATTTCATGCCAAAAATTATTAAAAAACAAGTGATGAAAAAAACCAAGGGTTTTTAAAAAAGCACATTTTTAAAAGTAATATAGTGTTTTGTACTGAGTATTTTATCGGAATATAATGTTGAAGCTTCAATGTTAACGTTTAATTTAGGAAATATATACGTTGGTGACTAAGTTACTACTTACTCATAAAAACAGTAATTTTTTAATTTTTATGTCCTAATAGCCCCTCTATGGGGAAGGTTGCCTAATTTCTCAAGTATCTAATCCTCACTACTCCCCTTCCTTCAACTTTTTTATGTTCAAGGAATTAAATTGTGAATTCTACCAAAATTTGGAATTTTATTAGAATTTTACTATATAAGCAAAAATGGTTAAAACTGACAGACACTTTCTTCAATTTAAAGAACCACTTCTAAATTTAAGAAAATCTTTTAACATATGTTAATTATAATTTTGGACCTTCAAATTTTGTATATTAACAAAAAAAAATTTGAACAGGTATTCAATTTACAGGTGTTTAAAAATAGCAAAATTTCAATTTTCGGGCCTTTATAGCTGCTAAACAGGGGACGTAACAAAGAAAATTTGTTAACTGACTTCTACTTATTTCTGAGGATCTAACTACTCTCAAAATGTCAAAACCCTAGCTTGGCCCGTATAGAAGATATATGTAGCCAAATATTTTGCAAAGATTGAGTTTTGCATAATGGTAAATTTTAGTACCGTATGGCATTCCTAAAGATTTGTCTTTTAAAAATTTATAAAGTTTATAAAACCAACTATCTTTTTGCCGTTTTCAGATTGAAAACACACCTAATAGAACTCTTGTTATAACAATTTGAATATAGGGCGCTTTTCCCAACTCTGGGGGGCTGCAGTTCCGTAACGGGTGGGGCTACAGAAAAAAATTCTTCTACGAAATTATTTTTTTTTGTAATACCTACTCGTGGTTAAAATTTCTTTTCTCTATTTCAAACGATGTAAAAGTTTTTGTAAACATACGGACAGACGGACGGACGAACAGAGTGAAACTATATAGGCACATTTTTACAAAATTTTTTGAAAATGTGCTAAACAAGTGATGAAAAAAAACCAAGGGTTTTTAAAAAAGCATATTTTCAAATTTATATTGTATTACATACTGAATTTAACTTTGGAAATATTTACTTGGAAATAGTTACTGCTTACTTATAAAATTTACTGCTAACAGTAAAGCTTTTATTTTAAAGTTGTTATAGCCCTTCAATGGGGAAAGTTGCCACGTTTCTCAAGGATCAAACTTCATCTTAACCCCCCCCCCCCCCCTCCCCGTCACTCTCCATTTTTTTAGATTCTAGGAATTAAATTGTGGATTCCACAAAAATTTGGACATTTACTTAGAATTATTCAATCTAAGTAAAAATGGGTAAAACTGAGAGACACTTTCTTCAATTTAAAGAACCGCTTTTAAATTTAAGAAAAACCTTTAAACATATGTTAAAATATAATGTTGGGCCTTTAAATTTTGTATATTAATAAAAAAAAAAAATTGGACAGGTATTCAAGTTACAGGTGCTTAAAAATAGT